>VYZQ01000827.1:131489-144035 GCA_013400655.1 Mystacornis crossleyi
TACATCTACCCATGCTGATTGTGTACAGCTTGGAGAAGAGCCACTTTGGAGAAATGACATTAAATCCTGGGAAGAAAGTGTAACAGGAAGAAGTGCAGTATTCAGAGGTGGAGACTGAGATGCAGCTAAGTTGGAACTGATGTTGATAACCTTTTAATGAAGTATAGCAACAGAGATTAAAAGAGACACAATGTTTTATATTCATCTCTGCAGTTTCTGATGTATCATTCAAAACACCACCATAACTAAGGCATGCCAGCTTGGACCAGGACTTATAACAGGGTTTTTTTAAGTATGTTATGTCTCAGTATGGCCCTGAAAATTTGCCTTAGTCACACCTTGTGTTTCAGATTACTCACAGTTTCCTGTGACATTTTTATGTTCAAGCTGGGAAAGATCAAACGGGCCAGCTGGAAAAATTTAATGCATTTCATTTTTCCTGCTAAAGAAATAAAAACAAAAACAAAAGCAAACAAAAACTTCAACAAACAAAAGAAAAACCTACCAGATATATTTCAAACGGAAGAGTTTTATTTGGGGCATTTATACCACTATCCAGTTACAAATACAGCCAATTCTAGGGCAGTTTTACATAGCTCAATTACAGCAGAAGAGGAAGTAAAAAATTGCACCCCACACTTCAAATGCACATGGGGAGAGGAATTCTGCGTTTGAACAGCTGTCTTATGTAGAAAGGAGTGACTTCATACCCAACACACAAGATATCTGATCTGTCAGAAAGCTGCTAACAACCTCTTCAGTACTGTCATCCTCATGTACCTCAGAACACAAACACCTGGGCTGAACTCCAAAATTACACTGTTCAGCAGCTGAGTGGCAAAAATCCATCTGAAAGTTAAAAATGGTACATCAAATTAACATGCAGTAAATAATGAATTTTGCAGTCCTTACTTAGTAAAACAATATCCTCACACCACCTTTCCCTGAAAGTGAAGGCTGAGACATAATATACAGTGCTAAATTAAACCTCACACAAACATTACTTACATGTGCAGAGGTACACTGCTTCAAGTGCTTACTCACTGAATGCCATTCAAACAAATGGCAAGTTATTGGGGGTCAGGGGCAAGCATAACGTGAGGATTTTTCAGCTATTCAGAGCTGTGAATCAAAGGTGATGTATTGTTAAATTGAATATCTATACAAGAGGGCTATGGTTACAGAGTTTGATGGCAGTGAGCTCTGTTCTGAATTTAAATGTCACTTATTTATCATCCTGTATTATTTTTAGAATGTTTAGTGCTAGGAAATATACTTACGCAACTTTAGTTTATACTAAAAAGCTTTCTATAAGAGAAAAAAGTTGATGCCAGAACTTTTCAGAAAAAAATATTTTCCATTTCTACAGTTCCCATAGCTGTGAAAATAAGCACCTCTTCAACTATAGTCTATAACTGTATTCATCATATCAGGTTATTTTGGGAAACTTCCATGCAGGTGTTTAACAGATTATGGCTTGAACTCCTAATGGAGAAAAAAAATGCGTTAAACACCAAATAAAGTAAATCATTTTTATGCACGGAATGGAGGATAATAGTTTTACAAAATCCTTCTCTGACTGGTTAGAACCTAGAAATGAGAAAAAGTTCCAAACACCTTTAAAAGTGATTCATTAAATACAGGAGGCTGCATCACTGCCTCCTATTGCCACATGCTCAAATTTCATCGTCTCCTGTCATAGACCAACTGGCCAAAGTGATGGTGGCACCCACTAACTAAGCGACTTCTGTCCTGATTTTCCAGATGAGCTGCTGGTCTCAAAAAACAGAGCTACTCAGTACAGGACCCTTTCATGTTTTCTCAGTACACACACTTTTCCAGCTTGGTTCCTCCTAAAAAGGGTTCATATTCATGGAACCTGCTAGGACTAAATTTGGGTGGTTCTTAGCAAGAGATGGATATTAGAACCAAAATATTCTCATTAAATCAGCCATATCTAGGATCCTCCCCTTCTTGCTTCTTAATTGTCACCATGACAATGTCAACACTTCAATCATCAGTGCTGAACATATGCGAGATGTGGCCCAGCTTGTCTCTTGGAGTGGTTACCTAGACTGCTTTCAGATGCACTACTGCATTTGGTTTATATTTCTTCGGTTTTCTTCACAGTCAGAAAGCTGGAGAAAGGGGACAGGAACCTGGCAGCCCTTGTGACATAGAGAAAATAGCAACATAATGCCCAGTTATTAGGCTAAAAGTACAAAACTGTTTTAAAGGGCAACTTCAACACCACTGTTGAAAGGGGCTGATGTCAGGACTGATTGTTGCAGTATCTCTTTGGTATCTGACTCAAGAAAGAGCTGTGTGCTTTGTCACAGTCGCTGGGGTCACTGTAAATCATGTGAGGAGCAGCTGAGGGAGCTGGGTTGTTTAGCCTAGAGAAAGGGAGGGGAAACCTTATTGCTCTCTACAACTACCTGAAAGGAGATTGCAGCCAGCTGGGAACCAGCCTCTTCTCACAGCAACCAGTGACAAGAAGAGGAAATGGCCCCAAGCTACAACACTGGAGGTTCAGGTTGGACATCAGGAAGAATTTCTTCTCTGAAAGGGTTGTCAAGCATTGAAATGGACTTCCCAGAAAAGTGGTGGAGTCATCACCCATGGAGATATTCAAGAAACAACTGGATGTGGCACTTAGTGCTATGGTTTACTTGACAAGGTAGCGGTCAGTTAAGGTTGGACTCCATGATCTTGCAGTTCTTCTCCAAGCTAAATGATTCTATATATAGGAAAAAGTTGCAGCTGAGTTAAACAAGGGCAAATATTCCTCATAATGGAAATCTAAACCTTTAATATTGTAGTACCTTTAATATTATGTTACATCCTTAGTGTTAATTTGGTCTAAGAGTGTTTCATATGCATGTTTTTATTTTTAAGCAAAGCCTTTGGGAGTCTTTTAAAAGATGTTTACAGTAGTTAAAGAAAGATCACATTTTAAAGGTACATTTCTAATTACATTCTGGCAGAACCTTAGCTGGGAACACTACCAGCACTATTTTGATAGCAAAAGCTGTGACAGTTACATCAGCTAAGGTTATCTGCAGTCTGCTTATTATCATAATCGAATTAAAATACAAGAATATGGTCAGCAGACCATATATATGAGATAGAACACTGGGATGCAAAAATTGGGAACAACCTTAGGAAATCTGCGAGTGTACAGAACAAGACTGGAGTATTTCACTGGAAGAACTAAACGATTTCAAGGACTGAAGCAGTATGAACAGGATGAAATCCAGAACTGCCTAGCTCAAATTCACAAAGCTGGCAGCAAAAAATATCACAATAAACTGGGCACTTGCCAGCTGCACGTGGAGGACAAAACTCTAGATGGTTCAGTCAAAGTCAGAGTTACTATAAGCCCCTTAAGAGAGGCAGCAATGGTAAACAAGTACAATTCAAAAACACATGGGGTATTTCCAGCAGTGAGGGATGTGCTGGTCACACGTTACTGGAATACTGTGTAAAATTTAGGTCACTCCTTTCAGGGACAGACACAGCTGTGCTCCATATGGGGGAGTTCCACAGCCACAGCTCTGTCACATTGTCACACGGCCCCTGAGCATGTGCCTGGGCTCCCATGTTTGTGCCTGGGAAATCCCATGCCATACACTGCATGGGCAGGAAATCCAGCCTGTGGGAAACATGAACAACACAGATGGCCAGCGAGTGCAGAATCCGCCCGAGCCTCTTTGGTCACACTGGGCTCACCAAGATGGGTTGACTCTACGATGTGTTGGCTGACAAAAGAAGATAGGCTTCAGAAAAAAATGTATCCAAAGTTTTCATTTGTCCTTTGGGTTTCCAGTAGGTCCAAACCATATCACACAGCAGCGCTCAAAAAACACAGCACGTGTAGAGTACACCCAGCATGTCCTTGAAATGCCATGCTCCTTGCCCAGGTGTTCAGCTGTCAAGCTGCATCTGTGTTTGTCTGTGACTTCCAGATGTCAACCTGACTGATGAGGATGATTGTGCTGAACCAGTGACCATATGCTGTGCCAAGCAGTGCTAATGCAAGGGAAAGGAGAAGAGGGTAGAGCCATCTTTTGTTCTCCACTTAATTCCTTCCTGTATGATGCAGGGAAATGGAGTTGTCATGAAACGGCTGCAGAAAATTGCTTCTAGAAGGATCAGAGAAATGGAAAATCCATCTCATGAGAACAGACTGTGCACACATCTGAACAAACAGGTGCAGACTGATGTGAGCCTCAGTTGGCCCCATATTGTCCCAGAGTCCACATGGCCTGAATTAAATCGGTGCTAATGAAGTCTCCAGCATAACTCACCAGCTCAGGCTTAGCATTACAGTGCCATAGCCCTAGAGGCACCAGGAGAGGACCAATTCATATCCCAGCTCACTAAGGTTGTTAGCAGAGAGCTTGGCTCTGCCTGTCCCCATCAGTGCCGACGCACCTCACAAGAGTTTGGCTTGTTAGTCCCAGAGGAGCAGTGCCCGAGGGTATAGGACTGCCCTCAATGATCTTAAAGGTCTTATCCAAACTAATGATTTTACAATTCTTTAACTCACAGAGAAAGGGGAGACAGGATAACTGCCTCAGCAAAGAGACAATCATGGCACACCAACAAGCAGTGTAAATATGCCGTAGATACAGTTAAGTTGAAAATATGAATAATTCTATCCATTATAGCAGTGAGATCCTGGAAGAGCTCTCACAAGTAATGGAGGAAAACTGTAAGTTTTTTTTAAGGTGATGCTTGATTTTTCTGAACAGATCTCTGTGCCACAGAGGTGTCTGAAATATCCATAGATGCCCCATAGGACCCCACTCTGAAAATGTCTGTTAGCTGTGAACTGCAAACCAAAATCCAATTGAAATCAGAAATTTAATTAAAAGCAGCACTTCTGAGCCAGCTGCTGGCAGGCATTACGCTGGTAAAAAGTGACAGCTGCTTCATTGGCAGTGCAATGTCAACAACTGTAGAAGAGGCCAAGGAATAGGCATGGGCCACAACTGCTCAAGGAGCGCCCCACTTTGAAGAAGGTATTTGTAAAAAAGGCTTCAGAGGCTTTTCTCTGTGATTTCATAGACAAGATGAAATCATGATAAGGTAGTTTACTCCTAGTTTATATTTATATTTTTCTGCTGTCTTCCTTGTTTGTTTGGGGTTTTTTTTGCTCAGTGGGAGCATAATGCCAATTAAAATTAGTTAAGAGAGAAAATGTCAGGTTTTACAAATACAATATAATTGTTCTTTAAAAAACTATTTCCTCATTACCTAACAAATCCAGCCTTTGTTTGCAATAAATGTGCATTTCAGAGATTTTTCCCATTTTTACAAGTGGACTTAGATCACTTTGATCCATTTTATTTGCATATGTAAGCATATAATTCCCATTTTTAAAATCAGTTATTAATACTTTTCTTAAAAGGCAGCATTTTCTCATTTTAAAGAATTCAAACTTGGTTTCAAGTAAGACAGAGTAGCAAGGGATTAGAATTGTTGCCATTAAGTTCCACAGGGAAGGATGGACCATTCCTGGTACCCAGAATAATTCACACATTGAAGACAGAGAATTGGAACTGAAAATTTCATATCTAAGTTTAAAAGTAACCATTTAGTCTTTGGTTATTTTTTTTCCTGCTAGATCTTCAGGTAGTTGTGATGTGCCCTCAGAAATGAGGAGCTGTATCACATAGATATGCTTGTCACAGTTTTTCTCTGTGAAGAGACTATATTGCTTAGTCTAAGAATAACTTTAAAATTCACAGAAAGTGAGAACTGTTGAGCAGTTAAAAATAAAAAGTCATAGGAGGACGCACTGTTAGGCATAAACATTGAGACCCTTCAAATCAACTTGAGCTGTTGAGCTAACCTAAACATTTCGGGTCAGATCCTGAATTCAAAATGATTTGCAGTGATAACCAATGTTTCTCCTTTTATTTCTGTTTTTCTGCTAATGAGTATCAGATATAACATTGCAAGACTACACTGTAAACAAAGTGCAAAGTTAATAATTTTCAAAGGAACACTTTATTCACAGTAGGCTGTGTAGGGAAGGAATTAAGCCTGAGTAAATAAACCATGAAGGTAGATGAGAATATACAGAGAAATCAAAAATAAGAAGATGCAAGTTAAAAAATAACTAGATATATGATGAAAGCAAAATATACTGCTTACGAGGAAAATTCAACAACTGAGTAAAACGCTGAGTAATTTAATTTGTGCGTTAAATTATTTGCAATTTCCTGCATAAAAGTAAAAAATAGAACATAAATTCAGGATCTTGTTATGCCAAAGATCTTTTCTTCATCCAAGAGCAGAGCAGCGAGAAGGTTTACACAATTTTATGTCAATTAAAATATTCCATATAAACAATGCATACTTGTCCAAACTAACTGACTTCCACTTCCAATTCTTTCTGGGCAAAGTCTGAGAAAGAAATACTGCATTGCAATATAAAATAAGCAAATTTCATCTATTTTGGAACAAGTGAAGAAGTACATGCAGTTCAGATACATCAAAATCTTTCTATCTGGCTGCAGAGGCCTATTATTAGGATGTGTTAAACCTGTCCAGAAACTTCTTTCTACTACTGATAAACAATCCACACATTAAATTAGGATATTAAGACATGTATTCCCTCTAGTTCTTATGTATGTTTGTCATTAATCCAAAACAACATTGCCAAACCTCGACCACAGAAATAGTAATAATAAATACCAGAGGTCTGGGAAGAGAAATCCTGAGGTCACAAAGAGAAGGTAACTTCAAGGGAGTATCCTGGAAATTAGGTCTTATAAATCATCATGGGCTGAAAGAAACAAATTCAGCAATTGCATAATGCCATTTTACATGACTAAAAATAATAGGAGTCGTGGGGTGAATGCCAGGAAAAAAAATCACTGGAAAACTTCACAAACATTTATGCTCAAATAAAAGACTTGAAGCAAGAAAGTTGTTTGATGAGAGCCTCCATGCACAGAAATGGTCCCTTCCAGCCTCCTGCTTGGCATGCCACTTGCTTTGACGAGTCAGTCATGATTACAGCAATCATTTACACAAAACCAGACCCCATTATGTTCATAATATACATTTATATGTATATAAATAGTGGGGATAGAAGGTCAGCAGAATAATCATCTCCATATATATCTTCTATAGTCAAAGTAGGCTCATACTCCTGCCTTTCTGGGTAAACTCCTCCATTCTCACTAAAGTGTTTCTTCCTCCACCCTACAGCCTATTCAAAATCATTAAATCACTGCTGGGTAAAACCATTATGTTGTAGAAAATTAGGGTCACCCTGAAGAAGATTATCCTATACATGATCCCTAAAGATTTTCCTGGAATAAATGTGGGGTTTTTAATACTATTTTTTCCTGCCTTCCCCTCTGAGTCTGTTAGAGACTGAAAATTCAAAAGTGTATGATTTCAGGCAGGGCACATGCAATCGCCTTAAAACCTGAGAATTATTAAATTATATTATATTCAAATTCTTTATATTCTACTGCACTTGCTAAGGAAAGTAAGATGATGAATATTGGACCCTGAGTTTTCAGATCTCCTTTTGTCTCCTTTTATCATACTACATGGCTTGGGCAAAATCACAATCACAAGGAAAGCACCAGGAGTTTTGTTGCTGATCACTCACAGCTTTCATCACACAAACCTTTGGGCTCTGAGAACCAGCCTGTAACAAAGACTGCCAGGCAGCAGGGAGACCCCCCCGCATGGCAAAGGATCTCAAAGGAGTGGTGTTCCCTTTACCCTGACAGAGGCTGGACCCAGTCTTTCCACTCAAAACTATCCCAGTAACATTTTGAGAAAATACTTTTGCTATGCTGCCTTTTAAAAGATGTAAAACTAACCTGAGTTATCCGCCTGCTGTGCCCATCTCTCTAAACACTGTTAGCGTATTGAATTTTTATGTCATGTGCTGAAACACATTCTGTTGTAAAACACTGCACGTGGTGAATTTTGTTACAATCTTCTTAGAGGAGATTTAGATTCAAGAAAATTACATCTCCTTATCCTCATCTACAGCACACCTGAAACAAAGACAATGGAAGAAGTATTTTCTGTTTTCTGCCAAGGACTTCATTTGTATTCATTGTGTATAAAGTCGCTGCTTAAGTATTACTCTACGGGGTTCCACTTCTGGACTAGACTGTTGTCTTTGCTGCAGAGCAAACCATTCAGATGACTGTAATTACACCATACTACCAGGGGGTCCAGCCTGAGCTCTTGAGCCACAGCAGCTTTCGAGCAGTTTGCTTGATGGGTAGCAGGGATTGCTTGGCACAGGGGGTTCTGGATAATCTGATTTCCCACTGATGGAAGCGTGTTAGCAGATATTGTTGAAGTTGTATATTGCTGGCTCCCCCCAGAAGCCGGCTGTGCAGCCCATCCAGCTCCATTGCCCAGCAGGACCTTGTGACAGCCACTGTCACCTCCTGTACATCTCCTGTGCCATTCCACTACACAAAAGGGTAAGACTACACACATTTGCAGTGAAACTTGTTTCTGCTCTTAACACATCTCACTGTGCAATTCCACCCAGGGATGGATGAATAATATTCCTAAGTCAATCTGATGGGATGGTCCTGTTAGCCCTGCCTTGGCCACAAGCTGTGGCCATTTCTCTTATGCTTCCCCTGCATCACAGGTGATCATTTCCTTTCATCATTAGCAAGTTAAGGGAATGAACAGGTCAGGAAATAACTCTTTTTTTCTAAAGCCAAGCTCTTCTTCCCCCTTAGTCCCCAAAGCACGTCCCTGCAGGTCACTGCAGGATCACACAAGGCATAGTGCAAGCAGAAGTAAGGAAGGATTAATGGGATGGAAAGTTGCACCTTTTGTCATTCAAGTTGCACTGAAAGTTATGCTATTAGACACTATTTTAGGGATCCTAAAGTAAACTCACTCACCAAAACCATCTAGGTTTAAAACCAGAATTCTTTAACCCAGAACATTTTAGTTACCTAGTTTCTACCCCAGCTTGACAGGCTGCTGGCACAACAGGGGCACTAGGGAGCAGCCATGGAGAGGCAGGTGCAGAAACCCACTAATACATCAGGGGAACTGCACACTTGGTCAGATAGCAAAGCCTTGGCAGATGGCTCACAGACACAAGAAAACATTGGTTTCCACTTACTCAGGATGAGATGAGACCTGAGCATTGCACTAACAGATCTGTGGCTGTGGAATCAGTCCTCCCTCCAAATTAAACAACTCTTTCGCAGTTCAGCCCAGAGTCAGCAAAAAGTGAGGGAAAAAATTTTAAAAGCTTCAGTGCAGGGAACCTCTTTGCCATATATGACACACTTGTCATGTATTTGAAAGTAAGAGTGACAGGGTGGGTAGGAGATTCAAAGTCCGTGGCTCTGCTAGTGATTTTGTAGACAAATCTGCAGCACAGCACTTTTTTCTTTCCATACTCAAACCTACTCCAGGCATTGCCTAGGTGCTTGGCTTTGTACGTTTTTTTCTGAGTCATATATATTTTATTTAAAAAAAAAAAAGGCAGAAGGAAGGAAAAGAAAAACAGGTGTCATCTAAAAGTGGTGAAAGATTAAGAGAGAGGCAGCTCCAGACACGGCCAGACCCATGCACAGCCTCCAGCATATGGTAACTTTTTTCCAGAGGTGTCACTACAAGCAAACAACTGCAAATGGAGTTTATCCACCACCAATTTCAGCAATATAACATTTACCCACTTCTTACAGATACCAGAAAGGTGAGTAATTTACCACTGCACCACTGCACCTCTCTTCAGTCACTGGGTAGCCACTTACATGCACAGAAATGAGTAGCTCTTATTTCAGGAAAGTCTTTTTCATTTCCTTCACATAGAGTTCTACCACATTAACGACATGGAGCTTAGATGACATGAGAGGTGGAACTCTTCCAAAATATATTTCAGTTCCTGTCAGAAAGTATTGCGTGCCTTTGTGCAGGAAATTATAAAATAGAAAATAAACATGTAAATATACCATTTCAACACATCCTCTACATCAAAGCAAACCTGATGGTTTTAATTTCAGCTTTTTGAGGTTTTGCTTTTATAAGTTGCTGAATTTATTTTGTAGCTCCTGTTTATGAAAAGAACTTTAAAAGAGTTATAAATTGCATTTATCAAATGAAGAAAAACTACAGCTATAAAGTTCTCAGAAAAAAGGAAATAATGTGAACCATGTATGTGCACTTGTGCGAGGACACACACACACAAACATGTATTTTTAAGTTAGTGACTGCTGAACCACAGACCACATGCAGAAGAGTAAAAACCACCCATAACCAGATGTGCCACTGTAAAACCCATATTTTAGGATATATTCTATGAAATCCTCAGTGTACAGGAAGACATAAGTTCCCACATTATTAATATCAGTGATATGGATTCCTAAAAAGACTGACTACCTTCACACACCCAAAAATAATCCAAGCTCCAACTGGGAGGTACAGCCCTTGGGAAGTAAAGAAGGGGTTTACCGGAGTGAAAACACAGGATTTTGAAAACCATCCAGCTTAACACAGAAGTGAGAACAGCAGCAAGATGTCACTTCAAACCTTCTGAGAACCAGAGGGCTGCAGAAGGAATTCCACCCTTTCTCATGGAGTTAATACATGAGCGCTGCACTTCAGCTGAGCACGTCGGAGTATGGCTTGTAGGGCCATGCAGAGCTACCGTTTGATTCACCATGAAACAGTGGCCTCAGGACACACTTGAATTTTCCTGTGGCAGCAAAGTGTAGCAGTCGGCTCGTGAAGCAAAATGTTTCAGTTCTCTGCTCTATCCACAGCTGAATAGGAAACCCCAATTCAAAGGTTTCCTTCAAGCTATAAAAACAAAGCAAAGCTGTTTCCAGGGAATGGAGAAAACGTCATTTCCAAAGTCCCTATCCAGCTACAAGTAGAGTATATAAGACCAGATAGCTTTTTTACCTCAGAATATCTCTCACTGATCTAGTAGAGCAAAGTTTGTTGATATTCAGGGTTGCAAACCCATCTGTTTACTCAGGCTTTGGTCTGTCAGCATAGTTTGAAGAGGTCACTTTGAGAGATCAATTTTTTTTCCTGGGGGTTTCTTCAGAGCTACCACAATTTGTTATTGCATCTCTTTAGAGGCTTTAATTTGTGGTTTTCAAGATTGCATAACTGCACAGAGAGGAGGTGAGAGGCCCACATGAATAGTTCAAAATAAGTTTGACAATATAGTAAATATCTACCCAGTAATTTTCCCTGGACTGAGCACCATGGAATGCCAAAGAAGTTATTAATCAGGCTAGTGGACGAACGTGACTTTATGAAGGTTGGAGCATACGTTTCCCTTCAGACGCTAAAATGCTGAATTACCTTGCTGTTGACTCAAACTAAAGATGATGCACCAGGACACTGCAAACCAGACCAGATATCTGATTAAATTGCTCTAAACCAGCCTATTCAGAACCAGATAAAGAAAAAAATAAAATGAAATTTTAGTTTTGCCTTTTATTTAGGATTCTTGTAATAAGTTACATAAAAATGAAGCAAGCTGCCTAGCCTCCCATGAGGAGGCTCAGCATTCATTTTTCCATTTTGTAGATGTTAGACAGGAGGCACAGACATGCACAGTCACTTTTGGAGAAGCACCTGGGGGAATTGCAGGTCCTCGAGGTCTTTGGGAATCTGCACCCAGAGACCTGGCATTGGCCACAGGCAGATATGGGGCACTCAGGACCCACAGGCATAGTGGGTCGCATGTCCCAAAGTCAGTGTGACAGGCACCTGGGTGAGTGGCAGCTGTAGCAGCAGCTCAGGGATGCATGAGCCACATTTGCATAGCAGAGGGCAGTGTTCAGCATTTTGGACAACTAATGTTCCTTTCTGAAGAAGCTGGTGAGGAAATGCTGCAACAATGAGTGGCAAGATTCTGAGCAGAGACACCAAACTACATTTAAGCTCTTCTGTACTTCTGGGACACGTCTCCATCTAGTTCAGCAGGAAGGAATTTACAGGCCATAAATTCCTTCTGATGGGTGAAGACTGAAAGTGGCCAGTTGGTGTTCAGCCCTGCATACTGCAAGCACTTTGCTACAGATACACAACCCACCCAATCCAAAACCACTCGCGTGTCCACTCTACGGACAGCACACAGGTCACCTGGCCATGCCCGTGAGGTGACATTTCAGCCCTCAGTTTAAGGATTTTGCCAGACCTAGTCCCGTGAGAAGCTTTTGTTTGTATGTCACTTGACAGGTGCAGAAAAGTACTGCTGGCTCCTCCTGGGACGCCGTAAAGGAGTATCTGCCCTGACTCGCTGCTCACCTGGAAGCAGCAGGACCCCAGTGAGCAGCGGGACATCGCAGACGCAGCGCTCTCCTGTCGCCTGCACCGTCCCCTCTGCCCACTCATTGTGGCGCTCCCCGAAGCCCCGGCTCCGCGGTGCCCGCGATGCAGCCCCGCATTCCCGAGTGCCGCGGGGAGCAGGTGGCGGGGCCGGGGCAGGTGGCGGGGCCGGGGCCGAGCGCGGACACCCCGGCAGGGGCTGAGGGCCCCGCGCTCCCGCCGCCGCCGCCG
>VYZQ01000830.1:579-35591 GCA_013400655.1 Mystacornis crossleyi
CTACTCAAGTCTTGAGTAGTAGTTGACTTCCACTGGCTAATCTAAAAAGTGCACAAACCCCGTAAGTCTATTGAATCAAACCAGACAAAGTTATGCCTGAGGTTAAAAAAAGCAAAGTTAAGCAGTGTATTGCTTCCTCTCTCCTACTGAACAGGACGGGGAAAAACAGTTAATGCTTACTCCACTCTTCTCTTTTTAGGTCATAAGGAAGAAATACTACTGCTAGAGACTGAAACAGTGAAAGAAAATAAATTTAGTATAAATTATGAAGAACTAAGTTACAAATTAAGGGCTAGACATTTGCACTTCTTAAGTCTGGATAGAAAACAAGATACTAAATTTCACTAAAATCAACTACTTCTTTTACAAGAAAAAAAACCCCATGCCATCCCTTTATACAGATAATCTTATCTTTACTATGGCTAGCTCACAAATCAACTTGAATATTCATAATACGTTTATCCTCTATACTAATTTCTTCTTTCTACTCATGTCAAATCTGTGCCTAGTTATCCACTGTTCCTCTTGCACTTCTCTGTCACATTCCACATTCTTATAGTTTTATCACTTGCTTCTTTTCTCCAACCTCTAAGTCACAATTCACCTTCATCTCCTCCTCTCTTTAATATGGCTAATAAAAACCTGCTTTGGATTGAAGCTGCTTTGAATGAAGACCTGGTAGTCAGGTCCACAGAAATTGGGCAGTTTTCTTCTATAAAATACAATACAACGGATGTTCTTGAAGACAATATCATCCTATCCTGAGAAACAGATTTTATGGACCATTACTGTAGTTACAAATTTACTCAATGGAATGAAACTTTAATTAATAAAAACGAAGAGAGAATTATGATTTGGTTGCTGTAGCAGACAAATGCAAATACTTTCACTCAAAAAGTTCTATCAAGAAATATGTATCTGGCAAAAACAACTAGTATATCATTTTTCTCATAAATGCTTTAGGGTATTAAAATTTGGATCTTATTGAGATAAAAGTCCTGCAGAGGAAATAAGAAAAGTAAGTTGGATAAGCAGAGCTTTTCCAAGTTCACTTGCTCTTTTTTTTCACCTGTTGCAATTCAGTTCTGATGAGGCAATTATTTACTGTCAGAGGCCAAGCTACATCATGACAATTATCCAGGTGGTAGAAGAATCACAGTATATGACAAATAGCTGATCAAGATTTGTAAAATAGTAAATCCTATTGCCAGCAATTTAGAAGCAGAGTTTGAGCAGACACTGCAAGGCAAAAGCAAGCAACCAACCAAAAGAGCACAAAGCTCTTCTTCAAGGCTAAACAAGCAAACGTACAGAAACTACTTAGCAAAGAGGCTGCCAGGAAAGTGTTTAAGCTGCACTCCAACTGCAAATGACTGGTCAGGTTTTTATGAACAGTCTATCAGCTTTTTCTATTTGACTTCTTCACAAAAGTGGCTCAACTTTTTTTTAAATAATTTATTTTCAAGGACAATCAGTTGAAATCCTAGGCATCATGAACATCTTCTGAAAGTTAAAGCATCCATTGCATATGAATCAATTTTCAGTGCAAGCCTCAAACTTCTTTGCTTGGTGAAATTAGAGGTTACTGTAAATGCTTCAGGAAATGTAGTTTATGATTTTCAGAAAAGTAGTTCTGTATTTAGTTCCTGACTTAAGAAATGCAGATTGTTCTCAAGAGAAAAGCTTCTTTGAATCTCTGTACAGCTGACAACTTAGCCTTCACAAAGATTTCTGAGCAACTCCTAAATTTATCATAGATCACTTTCCCCCAAAGCTCATTAAAATTCCAGATTGCCATTAGAGATTAATGTTTCTGACAAATGATCAGCAGTGATATTTTTAATAATATATTTTAAGCCACTTTATTTAGATTTCAGAATTAACATACTCCTCAGCTATATGGACTGCTATGTCAAGTTTAGGGAGAAAACACTGGCTATGCTTTATTAAAAGTTCCTTTACAGATTTCTACAGGAAACATTTCTATACAACTATGGTTCAAAATCTAAACTGTTTCTTGGCAATTTTACCAGCAGAGGTCATTCGTATTGGAACTGGAACAAAAAAAGCAAATGTCTTGAAAATATTTTTTATCATACGAAATGAAATTTTTGTGCAAACTGAAATTATGAAAATTGAAAATAATTTCAGTTCTTGACAAAAATGAAGTATTGTTTTTCAGGTTATGAGCACTGTACTGCTTTGGATAACTAATCTGAATTGGGATGGGAAGAGTTCATAATAAAGGATTGTCCTGCTCTCAATATAACTTTTAAGCAACACTGGTTTGGGGGACTCTGGAAAACAAAATCCTTGCTATTCCACCATTCAAAGAAGCTTCAAGCACTTCATGCAATTTGAGTTTCAGAAGCATTTAGTTTAAGAACTAATTTGATAATTTTAGTTTATGGCGTTTTCAAAATGTATGGTTACTTCTCTTATATACAACATGATTTCAATATTAAACAGATGCACTACTCAAGAGTGTTACAGTGAGAATTTCTTACCTGTACAGTATCATAAATGATGATATAATCTATTGTTTTGCAGTATGTATGTTATACTCATTGACACCACAGGCACCTCACTTCTAAAGAATATTCACACTGGAGGTAATGATTTTAATTTACCCTCAAGCCTTTTAACTTCATCTCAACAAGCACGTTAGTGTATTTACAGGAAAAGAGAGAGAGAGGTGTAAATATTCTTTAGTGGTGCAGATGCTGCTTTTGTTATCAGACATGCTCTGAAAACAGATGCTGACATTTCCAAATGGGATAACGCACCTTGATAGAGCTTTCATAGCTCCCAGAATTATATAAGCCAAAGAATAAAATATGCTTGTAGGTATATAATCAAAACAACACATCAGTGTGGAACACATGCAGCAAAGAGCTGAAAATTCTAGATACAATAAGAAAATATAACACTTTTTCAGTTGGGAGCCTGGCAGGTCTTCCTCAAGGTGAAAGACTAATGATACTTAAACACAAACTTAATTCAACACATGTATCTGGCCTGAGGATACATTTACTTTATTTAAAAAAAAAAATTGAAAAAGCTTCTACCTATTTGCAGAAAAAGAATGTGTCTGTGGCAGCCTACAAAAGCTAACATTTCTGTTAATAGATAAACCATACTGAACAGTCAGGTTAAAGTAGTTCAGCATCTCAATTTTTTTACATTTAAGATTGAACAAGTGATAAATACTGCTTGGGAACCTAAATTTTTTGATGCAGGCCTTCAGATTTTTTCTGAATCTTGCCCTTCAATTCAAACAACAAGAACAAATATATGCAGCAGCACTACAAGGAACAGCTGGAACTAACAGCATCATCCCATTCACTTACAGCATTGTTACCCTGTTTTAAAGCTTTTTGTCGCAAGAGTTCAACCAAACAACTCCATCCAAGTGCCCTTTTGAAGACACTGTAATCAGTCTGTTTTTTTAATTACTCAGAAGAGTTCAGATAAAATCTTTAGCTACAAGAATCAGCTCAAACAGATTTCATAGAAAACAAAAACTGTGGCACACAGGTCTGGAGTCAGTCAAACGAAAATCTATTTGGGGGATTTCTTAGATTTTGTTTCCTGCATTGATATTCAAGATGTGCAGCTTTACTTACCATTGCTGCCAGGCAAGAAGGATAAGCAGACATCCATAACAAATCCATTTCCAAACTGCAGAATTTCAAGGCATTTAGCTGGAAAACAGGAACAGACAGTGTTGATCTCATTCCCTGTAACTGTTACAGTTACACTGTCATTTCCTACTGCATTATATAGTTAAAATTTCCCATCCTTTTTTATAGTAAGAAGCTGAAAAAGTATACATTTTTTCAGAAGCCTAAACAATATCATCCTCTGTGTGATCATAAAAATTCATCCAGAGCTCGTTGAGTTAGAAGATAACACTGAGTATTGCATTTTTACAGCTTCACTGTGGTAACACATCAGAAGCAATAAATGTAACAAAATATATCCTGTGGCAACAGGATTCACTACACAGGAAGCTAAAACTGATTCCATTTGCTACAACAGCAGCTAGAGAGATGAGCAAAAACCTGCAAACATCCCTGAGATCCTGGAAATGGTTAAACTAGTAAGCCATCCAGATCAAAATAAACAAGTGGATAGCAGAAAAAAAAAAAAAGAAAGAAACATCTCTACCGCAGAGGAATTAGTCTCTCCATCACTGGAACCTACAACAGCAAGACAAAATGGAAAAGACAGGATTTTATGGGGTTCTTTGGGAGCATCAGAAATGCCTTCCGGAACATGGTGGGAGAGGTGGGCAACTCCCACCTCTCTCATGTAGGCAAAGCAATATGAAATCTTCAAATACACCAGAGAAAGAAGAAAGTAGCTAAAGAGATGCAGTCACTATAACTCAACCAGAAAATAACACTTTAAATCTTGATTATCTACCCAGTTTATTTCTTACGTATTTTAGAATGCTGTTTTCCTGTATTTCCATGCAAGGGCCTAGTTCAACAGAAGGTCAAGAATCCGTTATCCCAAACTTCACTTGGACTCAAGCCAATAGCAAAAAACAAGTGACTAGTTAAACCTCGACTTTCTAATGCCAGCATTAATCATTTTACTATGTAATTTTTCTTCACACACACATACAGCTAGTCAGCCTCCACATTACAGAGCAAAACAATGGTTCAGATTATCATAATCTGAATATATATATTTTAAAAAAAAGTAAATTCAGGGCACACATCCCTGATGAAATATAAAGATAAATCATTCTGCAGAACAAACCTGACCCAAGGCTTTCAAAGAGTAATACAATACTTTGACACACTGAAGTCTGAAGAGAAATCAGTGTAGTTGCACTACAAGATGTTAGTATTTAATGCTCAGTGGATAAGCATTTATCATTCTTATTTAGCCAATATGTTATCCCTACCATTAAAAAAATGTTACCTTCTGAACCATGCCGAGACCAGATTCTCACAGTAGAGTCAGAGGCTGCAGAAGCTATTAGTAGATTTAAATCAGGTTCATCTGACTGGCAGACCGCATCCACAGCAAAAACAGCTTCCGTGTGGCCTTTGAGAGGAATGCTTTTCACAACCTAAACACATGAGAAAATTTTACAAAGTTTTAAATTCCAGTAACTTATCTGAGAGAATTTTTAAAGTCATGTTATGAAGTAAGTTAATACTGAAAATTAGTTGTATACCTGCAATGGCAGAGCGTCTGCCAAGCTATGCTTAAACTATAGCATATTCCAGGAAATCCAGAGAAGGGATACAGCAGTAATGAGTATTAAGTTGGTAAGATTTTGCTCAAAGCTGAACAGAATTAAATGTTGCTGTGTGCACTATACAAACCTCACCACTCCTTGAGGAAAGCTGGAAACAGTATAGAAGTTAGGAAGAGCAGTTTTCCTTCCTTTTTCTCCTTCTCTTGTCCCTCACCCTAAGGAACATCTCAAAAAGTTTGGAGAACCTTAGTGAAGGAGACAGAGCAGAGAACACAATGGAATAAGCAGCAGCTATGGCAGCGCTAGCAACAATGTTTACCGTGTTCTCACAAATCAAAACAGCTTTTTACTCCTTCAAAATGCCAACATGAAAAACAAAACCGCTAAATTTAGACTTAATGAATACAGGTGATTCAATTTGCAATCTGTTCCTCATAAACACAATGATCAAAATGTGAAGCCTCTAATTTTGCAAACCAGAAGTCATCCACCATTTATCCAAATTTTATCACAGACACGCTTGACATCTCTTTCCAAAATACAGCCTGGTAGGCCCCAGTAAGAATTTTTGATTGGTTCAATACAGAACTTCGGTTTTAAGAATTTACACTAGTCTAGAACTGCCATTCAAATGCCATTCAAATGTGCACATTTAGGCACATTCTTTTGAAATATTGCCATGTGGCTGTGCACCACATCAGCAGAAAAAGTTTATTAAAAAGTCTGTACGTTATTTTAAATAAATGCATGAACAGTTACAATGGACCAGGATCAGAAAGAACTTATTTCTGAGAACCTTCCCCCATCCAAGTAGGTTCATTTCCCCTTACTACACATTCTCATGCATTTTAAAATGCCAAGACTAATAATCCACTTTGAGACAGACAATGAAATGGGTTACCTACACAGCCACACACAATCCAGTGCCTAATAAGCAAGATTTTAAAAGTAAGACAATAAATTAGAATGTTTTTTTAATCTAAATTTCAGGTCATTCTGAAGGCTCTTTCACAAAATACTGCACCTTTTGCCTTACATTTTACAGTACGAGTAATAAATTAGCACATCTCCCTACTTTTCTCCATTTGTCTGACAAAATTAAATTGTTGCACAGATTTTTTTATTTTCATTTTTGTAAAACATCTATCCCAACTTGTATACCACCCTGGTAAGATTACCTACATACAGACACCACATTGTTGGACAGATTGACCGGAAATCACTAGAAGTGGATGTAAAGAAAAAAGGAAGAAGGGTACAGAAAATGCAAACTCAGAATGGGCCCCATGGTTTGAAGATTTTAAAGTGGTTTAAAGAAAACTGCCATGTGAGATCAGAAAGCTGATGAGTCAAGAACAGACACACAGGGTCTTTCAGACACCTGAACAAATCCACTCAATGACTGACTCGTTAGTTAATTTCTTTACCAGTACTGATTTGAAAAAGATGAACTACAGAAAGAAGGAAACAACATTTAGAGTAAAACATAGCAAGACAGAGTACCAACAATTTCAAGGATATATACACTGGGTTCAATTAAAAAAAAAACAAACAAACAAACAGTCAAAGTTAAACAAACAGTATGAACCAGAAATACAGACGAAACAGATACGTGAGAAACTAGTGCAGGGGGAGATTTGAAAAGAGGTGATTCCTGCTTACCTGATTATTCCATGTTACTGTATCTTTCCATTCCCAAAGAATAAGTTGTTTATCAGATCCACCAGAAATTAACTCTGTTTCAGAAGCTAAAAAATAAGTTTTGGTTAGTTTCGTGTACACTTAACTTTGTAACAGCAACACAAGCAGTTCTGCTGGTTACTGCTCACAGAATACCACTGGGAACCAAAGCATCCACCAAAATAAAGTATGGTTAATAGGAGCTGCACTGTGCAGAACAGGTTAAGACCAAAGATATTCCCTAAAAAAACATAAAGAGAAAATTCACAGAACTATTTAAATTTCCGTATGAAAGTGGTAAAAATATTTTTCTAAAAGACTCTCAAATTCAACAGTATAATCTTTTGGGTTTTTGTTTGCTCTTCTCAGAAGATAGGAAAATAAAGCAGGAGAAATCTAAATGAACAGAATTCAAAGAAATTTCACAAGAAAATTTAATTCCCAAGTTCCCTGAAAGTAACTTCTTTTAATCATTTTTAAGAAAAATGTGTTTTAATGCAGCCAGTTGAAAGGATAGCAGTTTATATCACTACTAAAAACTAGTGTTTGCACCTCAGTACTTCTCAAAAAAAGCAACCTGCACATTACATTAACACTCTAATCAGCGGCTCCATTTCTCTTCGTCAGTGAGTTTTCATAAATGCCTAAGGGCAAGAATATGTGCCTATGAAAAGTCTGCACTAAGGAATGTCAAATCCTGGAATTACTACCCAGCAAAAGCCTCATAAGTGTCTCAAACACTTATATCTATCTAAAGATTTTTTTTCTTTGTGCATATGACCTCTATACAACTTAAGAGCTTTATACTCAGAGATTCCTCAAAAAACATTGCAAATCAGTTTATGAAGTCAAAACACGCAAACCTCCAAATCATCCTGAAGAGATTGGTGGCAGAAAACGTAGCACAAGCCATCAACCTGCGTGAGCTGCCGCAGCCCCAGGCAAACACCCTCCTGGGGTGCCTTCGGCTGTGAGGCCGGGAGCGGAGATTCCCTCACTGACCAGGCAGCTTGCCTAGGTTTGGCCGGTCACATTCCTGCGGACCCACCTGGTAATATGAGGCCACACCTCGAGTACCGTGTCCAGTGCTGAGCCCCTCAATTCAGGAAGGGCACTGACATGCTGGAGCAGGTCCAGAGATGGGAAATAGAGCTGATTAGGGTCTGGAGCCCACGTCTTATGAGGAGGGGCTGCGGGAGATCGGGGTGTTTAGCCTGGAGAAGAGGAGGCTCAGGGGGGACCTTATCGCTCTCTACAGCCACCCGAAAGGAGGCTGTGGCCAGATGGGGGTCGGTCTCCTCTCACTCACTAGCAAGTGATAGGATGAGAAAACACAGTCTTAAGCTGCGCCAGAGGAGATTGAGTTTGGACATCAGGGAAAATTTCTTCACAGCAAGGGTGATCAGACACTGGAATGGGATGCCCAGGGAGGTGGTGGAGCCATCGTCCCTGGAAGTATTTAAGGAAAGACTGGACGAGGCACTCAGTGCCATGGTCTANGGGGCCTGAGGCGGGCGCGGCGCGGGGGCCGCCGGGCAGAGCGGCGCCGGCTCGTGTGGGGTTTATCGGCGCAGGTGGGAGGCGCAGGTTTTGTCTTTACTGCACCTTTTGCCGAGACCTCAGGGCTTTAAAAAGTTTAAAACTTTTCTGTTTGTTGGTTTCTGTGAAGAAATTTCTCCTGATGTTCAACTTAAATATCCCCCAGCGCAGCTTAAAGCTGTGTCTTCGTCCTGTCGCTGGTTGCCTGGAAGAAGAAAGCGACCTCCACCCGGCCACAACCTCCTTTCAGGGAGTTGTCGAGATCGATAAGGTCCCCCCTGAGCCTCCTTTTCTACACGCTAAGCACCCCCAGCTCCCTCAGCCACTCCCCATAGGATTTGCCCTCTGGACCCTCCACCAAGTGGATTCCACCTGAGCTTCGAGACAGCTGAGATGAGTATCAGAGATCATGTCGATATTAGCCATTCCTGGGCTGTTTCCATCCCCTGTGAAGCCACCTTCTGAAAAGGAATCATGCTCAAATTCACTCTCTGAGGTCGGGATGTATTTAATACTACCATGTATGATGTCCTAAAATTATTGTCATAGAAAGCATGAGAATTTGCAGCTGAGCAATGGCCAGGCTCAACGGCTTAATCTGAATATGTTTGAACACCTCTGCTTTTCAGGGGAAAAAAAAAAGATGAGAACAGAGCAATTAGTGAATTCTGTTACCTTTTTTTTTTCAGTTTTTGATATATTTATTGCCCTTCCTGCACAAGAAATTAAAATCAAATCAAGAAAAAATAAATACTGCAGTAGTATTTCAGTTTTACTTGCATGGTCGCTGGCCTTGAGAAGCAGGGTCACAGTACAGGGTATTAACACTGTATAGATGCACTCAAATTGTATCAGCCTTGGCTGATACTTGACTTCACTGTTTCAAGGATTTTGCCAGTTCCAAGTAGCCACAGGCGCAAATAGCTGACCCACAGGGTGAATAGGAGTCTCAGCAGGACCTTCAAGACACCCACTTTGCCTCCAAATGCGCTGCCCTACACATGCAGAAGGCCCTGGAGCAGAAACCAGGCTGAAGTATAAATGGAGAGCTCAGCAACGAAAGCGTGGAAAGGGAGGGAAACAGAGATATGCTTCCTGCCTCCAAATCACACCTAGGATATCCTGAAATAATTGAAACTGAACCAAAAAGCTGGAAAGTCTGGGCTGGAGGGAGAAGCTGACTTTACAGGGCTGTGCAGGGAATGGGGCAGGAGGTGAGGGCAGGAAGAGAAAGCAGTGAAGAGCAGGCATCCAGAGGAAACACTCTGCATAGTACATGGAACATTTTGGGCCCTAAACCTCTCCTGCCAGGCCTTTATCTCCCCGTGTGCTCTTGAATCCTGGCTGTTGGCAGCACTGTAACCTGACAAAAAAAACGCTGCAGATAGGCACAGTTTTTTTCCAGTGGATATGAGAGGAAGGAAGCTGTGCCTGATCACACACAAGATACAGCCAGAAATGCTAGCTGCTAGGGGAACAAATGACTCCTTACAGAAAAATGCATGGATCCAGTCATCAAAGCATGCCTTAACTGAGGAGTGCTGTCTTTGAGCTGCCAAGGATGGCTGCGCAGCAGTCAGGTTGCACAGCAACCCCTTCTCAGCAGGCCTTGCCAGGGTTGGAGTCAGGGCTCCGGCAGAAGGAGATCGGGCACTGCCAAAAAGCTGGGTCATGTTATAGGAGTTGCGTCTGTTGCTGTGGGAACAAAGCTGGCCCTGGCTGTGATTGTAGGCATAAGTGCAGGCTTTTCCAAGATGGATTGGGTGAGAGACTCCTCTGTGACACAAAAAGTTAACTGATAGATAACCTGCTCTTTTGTTGTCCTGTAAACAGGAAGACCTGAGGTGCTGCTTGCGTTGCAGAGATTTAGGGGTGTGTCATGCCTGAGGGTGCAAGGGCACTGTGGCTCAGTGCTGCAGGGTTTTGTGGGGCTGGTCCTCGCGCACCTCAGGGACGGTGCCCGGCCAATTTGAGATACCACATTGTGGAGGGCTGCTAGTGTCAATTATTGACAGTGATTGCCTCTTTCCTCCAAAAAAAGGTCTGTCACTGTCACCCGTGTGCCACCCTAACACAGTCCAACACCGAGAGAACTGGGATAAATCAACACAGAATATGGACTTAAAAGTACCATGAGGAATGCTGTAGCAGCACCATGGTGCCATGGCTAAAAAAGCACAGGAAGCTGGATTAATGTCAGGACAGATCAGCCCAGATGAGCTTAGTTTTTTATTTTTCGTGAGTATTGTGTCTGAACAAGCCCTCATTCAAATGAGACCCTGTGCCTTTGGTCAAACCCAAGAAAGTTATTTTGTGAATTCTGATGTTACAGGATCTTCTCTTGAAAACTGAAATATCTGGAGGATATTGTATGAGAAGTTTAGAATGCTGGATAATTACAACAGAAAAAATATGCCTATTAGGAACACGTACTTTATAATGAAGTAGTAGTGACGGTCAGTGATGATACAAGGATGGAAAAGACATACTCTGGACTTGTCACCAACTGCCAGTCTCCATTCACAGCTAATGTCCTCATGGAATTAAAATCTCTTGTAGAGGACCAGAGAAGCTGGTGCTTCCTTCCCCTTAAGAGTGGGTCATCACATCATCCTTGTTTTCTTTCATATTCCCAGAAAGTAACTTCTTTATTTTTCAGAAATTTATGTAGAAATAATCTTCTTCTTTTCCCCCCTTTGGTGTAATTTTTGAGACACGGGAAGAACTCAGTTCACTGAACACCAGAGATGGTTGTTATGGTGCCTAAGCGAACTTCAAAAGTCACTCCATAGTTTTGGTCATATCTTTTATGTGTCACAGTTTGGTTCTGCCAATGGACGTACATCAGCAAACTCTGGTAAGGGAGATACGACTTGAACAAAAGTTTTCTTAAGCTTGAAATAAATTTGCCGTCTAGTTAAGCATTGGAAAAACTTCTGTTCCAATAGTAATTTAGTAGCAAAATAGTAATTTTGTATAGTGATTTTGTATAGTAATTTTGTATAGTAATAGTAATTTTGATGGTCAACTTATGTCTACTAGGGAAGTTTTGCAGGCAAAGGTGGCTTAGTGCAATTCATGTGCTCCCTACCCAGCTAAGTTATGCCTGCAACTTTATGAGAGAGACAGAGAAAATACAACACTAATCAAAAGTTATATTTAGTGTTTAATGTACTTATCTATGTCTAAACATTGAGATGAAAATATGATAGTGTTGCAAATATGTTAAATCAAAGTTTAATTCTTTCTTTTACTGGGTGAAATCTTGATGTACCGGAATGTGTTCATAGACAGGAGTCATTCTACATGATACTATGAAAAGCAGCAGTCACATGTCAGGTTTAAAGTTTAATTATATGTAGTTTAATTCTGTAGACGAAAGTTCAAAAGTTGTTAAATGAGCAAAGCCAACACTCAAAGGTTGGGGACCTTCTTTTTCTTGTAAGTTGTTGAACTTAGCTTGTCTTTATGTGTCTTCATTGTATACATGCCTATAAAGTAATCCCTAATAAAAATGCCTCATATACAAGTTACTGTTTGCTATTTTTACTGTTGTTTGCCTCCAATAGCAACCTGGACGAGTAGTGCCTGGTGAATGAGACAGCTATTCAGTATTTTAATTTCTCCTCATTAGTTATATCAAGGCCCTTGGCATAATTTGTTGTACAGTCTTTTCTGTACAGCACAGAATTATCTTTTTCCTAATTGCCTTCTTTTTTCTTTTCTTTTTTTTTTAATGTAACTTCTACTGCCACAGCACCTGAATGTCTCAGGAAGAAAATTTATGAGTTGCATTTTTCTTTATAAGATAACTCTTAGGTAGAGGGGTATTATTATAATCATTTCCTGGGGTCAATTTCTCCCTAGACCAGAATTTATAATAAAATCACAGACTCATAGAACGGCTCGGGTTGGAAAGAACCTTAAAAATCACCTACTTTCAACTGCCTGACATGGGCAAGGACACCTTCAACTAGACCAGGTTTCTCAGGGCCCCATCCAACTCAGATTTGAGTACTTCCAGGAATAGGGCATCCACAGCTTCTATGGGCAACCTGTTTCAGTGCCTCAGCACCAACACAGTAAAGAATTTCTTCCTAATACCTAACCTAACCCTCCTCTCTTTCAGTTTTAAGCCATTCCCCCTCTTTCTATCACTACACTCCTTGATAAATAGTCCTTCCCCTATTTTCTGTATTTTCCATCTACTTTAGGTACCAGAAGGCTGCTCCAAGATGTCCCCAGAGATTTCTCTTCTCCAGGCTGAACAACCCCAAATTTCTCAAGCACCATATATCTTTAGGGTTAAAATGCCCATTTTGGAAAACAGAATAGCATTCAGCAGAGTGGAAAACATGCATCCTTTGCATCCGGCTTGGATTGAGAGCATTCAAAAATTGGAAATCAGATTCCAGCCCTGGGACACTCCTGATGGCTTGTACCAAGGTTTCATCTGAGGGAGCAGAGCTGGAGTACTGTGAAAATAAATACTGAATGATAGTGACTAAAACCATAAAGATGAGTTTAAATAACTTCCCAGCTTCACAGAGGATACCCTGTACAACAGCTGGGAACAACTCCATTCCTCTGGATATCTTGAAAACAGATCCAGCCTCTTCCTTTTTGCCAGCTGTGGGATCTGTGTTGGAAGGCATTTCACTGCATGAGGAATACTAATTTGTGGGTTTGCTCGGATTTCCTTCCCTTGAGCATGCATCTACCAGATTTGCTGCCAGAAGGGGTGACCAAGGAGAAGTGACCAAGGAGAAGTGTCATTCTCAAAGTTACTAATTGAGTCCATTAAAATTCAGCATCAGACTGTTTTTTGACTGCCATTGGACAATTCTGGGATTGTGGGTCCTGCATTCAATAAAAGTTAAGATTTCTAGTGTATCTTGAGTATAATGTAAGCCTGGGCATCCTTTCCAAACACATTTCTCAGGATAAAGAAACAGATACTGTTACTTGAATAGATTTAATTTAAAATGTTTAGAGTACGTTTTAAGAAATTATTTCTCCTTTAATTCATCTCACTGAAGACTGAAAGTTGAATGATGCTGGTGAAAGAAGTTGAACTGAACAAATCTTTACTATAGCTATTTCCATTTTTCTTGAAGGCTGTATTTTAAGTATTCTATGAATAGCTTAAATCGCCACTGCCTAAATAGATTTCTGATTTTCTAAAGAAAAGAAAACCCTAATTATTTAGAAATATAATTCAAAATTAGTTCTCCAAACAATGACTGTAATTGCTGGCTGAAAGAAATTCCACATAAAATCTCTCTGATATTCTTTTTTTTTAAGGAGGACCTAACACAAACATGACCTAGAAAATTACTTGGGGAAAAAAACAAAAAGGGAAAAAGGATGAAACAGCTTGTCACATAATCAAACTGATTATGCATTATGTTTTTGAAACAGAAGCTCTAAAAAGAGACATGATAATGGGCATTCATTCCAGAGGGTGTACGTGTACAAACACACATGCACACACACACAAAAGAAAAAGTACATGGAAATGCCATCTGGAATAATTAAAATAATATTTCACACTTAAATTCTGTATTAGCAGCAGTTCTTGTAGGACTTGTATAGGATATTGTTCCACACCACAGAATAATATCTCCTAAACCCCAAAATAAATTTTGTAATAATCTCCTGATGCATGTATTCATGCTAATTTAAAACCCCCAAACCTAACATGTTGAGTTAATACCAGTTGGTGTTTTTATTTGTACATACACGTTTATGCATGCAGCCACATCCACTGCATATATATTTAAAATGGGTTTGATCATGAAGGGGTTTTGTACAAGTTACATAATCTCCAGAAGGATACGCCTGATCCAAACCCTTCAGCAGTCGGAGTCCCAGTATTTGATGAGGTGCTGAGTCAGAGGTCTGGTTACTGACACTAGGAGCCGGCAACCTTTTTTATCTGTGAGAAAATGCCACACTTCCCTGCTCTTTGTCACTGTCTCACCCCCAGTAACAGTGAGCTCAGGTAGGAAAATCAATAACCTTCTGTCCTGCAGGTCTGAAGCTGTTGAGGGTTTCAGCTCGAGGGAAGTATAACAGCATTACAAGTTTTTATGAGGAAATCCCCATTCCCAGTGCTAAGTTCTCAAAGTCAAATGTCTGCTGAGTGTCACAGCTGCGGAGAAAAGAGGAACATGACGCAGCATATCCTGCACATACAGCAGCCTGCTTGTGTTGGGTGAAACTTCCCCTCCTAGGAAAGATAATGAAAAACTCTCTCATTTCTGTCAAAATAGGGTTTCCTTTTTTAAAATGGGGAATGAGGGGATGGTGTTCCTTTTTTTTAAAATTTTTTTCACTATTGTATATTCATGTACAAAGTTTCTGTAGCAGACAACAACTTCTTTGGAGAATTTGATTAACTGCTCTACGTTATAGATTAAGTTGTGAGAAAGAAAGTCTTGAACCTGTCCCAGCAGTGGCCACAAAGTTCATGGTGCCATTCAAGTTGGAGTTGGCATCACAGGTGACTCCGTTGTTTTTCTCCTGTCACCCACAGCAGGACACAGCACAGTCAGATGTCACAAGCCACAGAGGAGAAATAAAAAATACTTTATTTTGAAAGGGAGAAATGTGCTTTCTACTTGATATGGCTCAGCTTAGATCAGTGCCTCAGAGGAAGACTTCGTACCACACTAGCATTAAGAAAACATTGTTAACAAGAAAGGTTTTTCCTACAGAGATATAAGACTGAATAATAGTTGATGGTAAAGAAGTTTAGAAGGGAAAATATTGAGTGAGTGAACATGATAAAAAAAAATACCACTGATAAATCAGTTAAAGCATACCAGATTAGGAAATTTCAGTGTACTGAAGAGGAACTTGTGATACCTCTTGATATTTAAGGTTCTGACATCTGCTTTGGACCTAAAGCTGGAGTTCAGTCTCCTTCTTCTGCATAATAATTCTAAAAAACATAGACTTAGGACATTGAGTTAATATTTTGATACTTAAAATTAACTCACTGGATAAAATAAAAAAATGAAAATGAGTTTGCCTAAGGAAAACACCATGAAACAGAAAGAACATGAAATATGAAAATATAAAAAGATGCATCATTTTAACCATTTAGAAAAACACATACAACATACAGCTCAAGCTGGCATTTCCAAGCACATTATTTTTAACTCTCACATGCTAAAGTGTTTTGAGGCAAGATATTTTGTCTACATTTCCAATCATAAATAGAACCAGGGAACTAAAGCAGGGATGTCTAGAGAATCAGGCCAAAAGCAATCTCTGCAGCAGTGAGCCTTACAGAACATTCTGCAAATAGCTTTGCATGAAAGAACCAGGCAGAAGGGGGACCTACCAAAAGCCTGCAGTGCACACTGAAATTCACTCATGAGAATCAAACTTCTGCACGCTCAGCAGTAGTAACACTCAGAGGGTAGATGCTTAACTTTCATGCTGCATTAATTGTCAACAAAACCAAGCTTACACCAGGCTGGAGTAAATTTTTACCTCATTTTGGGTGAATGAAAGATTCTCATTTCACCAAGAAATATTGTCAAGGCAAATTGCAACATGCCTCATAGTTCCTTCCCCAGTTCTTCCATTTCTTCCATCCAAAAAGTCCATCATCCATGTAATCAGCAATTGCAAAACTTTGCTTTTGCCAGGCTTTTCCTACAGTCCAAGACATGGAGAGCTACATCCTCCTGGTTATATATACAAACTGTGAGGAAAACAGGTTGGAGAAAGAGATCTGGGAATTTTGACTGGATTGATGGATGGCAATTTGAATATGAGTCAGCAGTGTGCCCTGGGCCAGCCACATCTTAGGGTGCATCAGGTACAGCATCACCAGCCGGGTGAGGGAGGTGATTTTCCCACTCTGCTCTGCACTGGGGCGGCCTTGCCTTGAATATTGAGTGCAGTTTGGGCACTACATTGTAAGAAGGATATCAGACTATTGGAGTGTGTCCAGAGAAGGCAACCAAGTTGACAAAAGATCTTGAGGGCAAGACTTCAAGTGGTCACTTGGTTTGTTCAGTTTTGAGAAGAGAAGGCTGGGGGGTGGCCTCATTGCAGTCTACAGCCTCCTCAAGGGGGGCAGTGGAGGAGGAGGTGCTGAGCTTCTCTCTCTGGTGACCAGCAATAGGACATGAGGAAATGGAATAAAGCTGTGTCAGGGGAAGTTCAGATTCTTCACTGCAGTGGTGATTGGTCACTGGAACAGGCTCCCCAGGGAAGTGGTTGTGGCATCAAGCCTGTCAGAGTTCAAGGAGTATCTGGATGATGCTCTTAATTATATGGTGTAATTTTAGTTAGTCATGAGAAGAGCAGGGAGTTGGACTCGGTGGTCTTTATGAGCCCCTTCCAACTTGAGGGATTCTATGATCCTTTTCCTAATTCTGTCATTACCTTCTAGAAACATTTTTTTTTTCCTTTTCATATCCTTTTCCCTCTCCTATTCACTTCCCTGTTGCCTTAACTTCTGCATTGAGTGTTTTGCAGAATGCATCGTGTTCAAGGTGCTGGCAATCCTGAATATCCCTGTTCTACTGGGCCTTGTACACTGGGCTTGACCAGCCTGTTCATAAGTGTGAACAGCCCTACATGGGAGCCACTCCACACCAGCCTGAGCTGCACTGATGTCTGTGGGATGGAGATAACCTTCCAAACTGTTGAAAGACTGTCTGTTAGCTGGACAGCTCACTCAGATTATCCATAACTTACAAAAGAGTTGAGAAAGGTGACTTTTGTGTGGATCAGGGGATGGAGCACAGCTCTCCTGCCTGGGAGAGGGCTGCCCGTGGAGGAGAGAGTGATTAGCTCAGCTGGTTGGAGCATGATGCTAATAACATCAAGGTCACTGATCCCCGTATGGGCCATTCACTTAAGAGTTGGACTCGATGAGCTTTCTGGTCCCTTCCGACTCAGACTATTCTGTGTGATCATATTTCTAGGTGACCCCTGTCACTGTAACCCCAGGCAGGCTCAGGTGGGTGCTGGGCTGCCTGCCCAGCAGGGTCCGTGGGCTGTGCCAGGCTGCACAGGTCCCCTGCCTCCAGGGTCACCTCACCTGCATCACAGCCAGAGCTGCCTGTGGGCAGCTCCCACACCATACCAGCAACTTTGTCTCCAACGTGGCCTTGCCTGTATCTAACCATGCAGCAAAAAGTTCTGTGAGCATCCTTTGGGAACAGAGTTTCCTTGTGAGAAAATCCTATATTAGCTCAGAGAATCAAAACGGGGAGAATGGGAGAATGTCTTTCCATGGACAGGATCTGCTCTGCATGGAATTCCTTGGGGAAATCCATCTGGCTCCATCTGATGCTGCATGAGCACAAGACTGCCCAGCATCCAAAGGGATATGAAATGTACTCACTGTATATATATTCCTCTTCTTTTCTTATTGTGCAAAACCAGCTATTTTTTAAAGTTGTTTAGTTTTCTAACCTTTCTTGTTGATATCCATAAGAAGCCCTGCTTCGTCCCTTTCTCCCTTCCCCTCACCCCCTCCCCAGTACAGAACAACCTCCTCTGCCTTTTCCCCACCACAGGTGTAACCCTGCCCTCTAAGCCCACCATCTCTCTGCACCATTAGCTCACTTCCCATCTCACAGCCCAGAGAGCCAGGCCATGGAAAGACTTTGAGATGCTCATGAAATGGCATAAAGTTCAGGTACAGGGGGCTGAAAGATTCTATCACCCATCCCAGCGTGTTTGCCCTACATTTATATTTCTCATACGATAACATACCCCTTAAAAACAAAAAAGGTGCTATAGATGAAGAGTTGCATACATGCCTCATGCAGAAACCAGCTAAACCAAGCTGGGGAGCTGCGTATCATCCCCAGACTATTCTTGTGCTTAATGCTACCAAGTCACCCAAAAACATACAGCAAGAAAACAAAGTAAAGGGGAGCTGCTGAGATGACTTCTACTTTCACACTTCTCTGCTTTTTGTTTAGTACTTTGTGAGACCGGCTTTAAATTATTCTGTTTTCAATGGCCTTTTGCTTACTTTTTTTCCTGACTGTCATTAGTCATTACCTGACTTGAAAGTGCTCAGGGTCTGGGGAAGCCAAGGCATTTTGGTTCAGCTGTCAGGTGAGGCTTGTGACAGATGGCAAAACTTTATTCTTAATGAGAAGTTTTTCCACCACAGGTCTCTAGCAAGGGAGTCCTCCCTCCCTAAGCCTGCAGTGATCCCAAGGTCACTGCAGCAGGACAAGCTCAGGTGAATATCAGGGGAAAGCACAAGCCCTGGGGGATCTATAACAAACTGCAAGTGGTGGTGTTACCCTGAGGATTCTTCTACCTTTTGAACACAAGGGTAATAATATGGATGGCAAAGAAAGGATAAACCTTTAGCCTTGGGGAAAACTGAAAAAGGTGCCTTCACACTGGAGCCAAAAACCCCAAAAAAACTGATGTTATTTACTTGGGCTTTATTATAGCCCGCATCCAACTACATCAAACATTAGTCATCTTTATAGGGTTTTTAGTAGAAGGAAAGATGAAATTAAAATAAACACAACATTCTTATTTTATAATTACTGTACAAAACCGACTAAAGTATTAGCAGATAAGGTCTACAACCATAGAGATGGCTTATTATGGTCATATTGTTATTATGGTCATATTTGAATTATATAATCTCTAATTATTCTTTCATATTTTTACAGATGTATACCAATGGAATTGTTATCACAATCTTTTCCAAATTCCTGATGAAAGGCATCAATGTGAATAGGAAAATTATGGCATATTAATGATTAGCTTTAGGATATCTAAGAGTTATGATCTCTCTCTTGTATATTTGTAACTTTCTGTATAAGAATTTATATCTAAACAATATTTTCCGATCCCCTTTTGAATATGTAACATCTGTTAGGAAGTAAACACAGATTTTCTTGTTCTGTATAAGAGAAGTCGATGTTCTATAAAATGCTAAGAAAATGTTTTAAACATGATCTTTTTTTTTAAACATGAGCCTTTTTTTTTCTCCTGAGATCTGTGAAGAGAATATGTTTTCCTTCTTGCTATTTCCATCACATAGAGGAAAAAATTATTTTCCTTAGTTTCATCATAGAATCATAGAATGGGTTGGGCTGGAAGGGACCTTGAAGATCATCTAGTTCCAACCTCCCTGCCGTGGGCAGGGACACCTTCCACTAGACCCGAGTAGCTCAGAGCCCTATCCAGCTTGTCCTTGAACACTCTCAGAGATTCAGAGAACTCCTAGAGTAAATCTAATCTCTCCCTAGACACAAAAAGCAATACAGGAGTTGTCCCAGGCTGATAGAAATTGTTATACTTCTCTTGGAGCAAATCTTTGATAGTTTGCATCTTCTGAATGTTTGCTTCTGAACTGTGATAAAGAAAGTGGCACTTTATTCTTTACTTTAGTAAGTGTTCAATATGCCCAGTAAGCTATGACATGAATCAATTTATTGTAGCCCCAGTACATTACAAAAAATCTTTTACGAATGTTGGAAATTTATTCTACCATTTTCAGGGCAGCAGTTGAAAAATAAATTGAATAAATTTTAGGTGGGTGTTCATGAAACTGGAAGAAAAAAGGATCAGAATCCTCTTAGACAGATTTTTCCCTTTCTGGTTGTTTTTGGGGGGTTTTTTTGGGGGGTGGGGTTTTTTGTTTTTTCTTTTTTTTTTTTGGTTTTGTTTCTATGACATAGAAACAGGATGTACCTTCCCTATTTTATTGTAGATAATTGCATCCAAGTCTTTCCAGATATTAAAAATAACTCATTTTCCTGTATCTTTGTAAAATACCTGGAGGGTTTTTCTTTTCTATTTTCTGCATCACTATTATTCCCCATTTTGCTATTTCTCTTTGTTTGGAACTATACCTTTTTTCAAAAGGGATCATCAGATGCAATTTGACAATATGTTTGAAGAAGCTCTGATAAACAAAGAATGACTAATAGAGGTTTTACCATTATTTCACGTCACTGTTCACTTCCAGGTGAAAACCTCAGCCTACATTTTTAAGGATGCTATTTGTGTGAAGAGCCTATTGGTTTGTTCAAATATTTTCTCATATTTTCCTTTTCTTTCCTTTCCTTTCTTTCCAGTTACTTTAAGTCCTTACTTGATTTTAAGCACATTATTGCATGAATATTTTAATTTTCAGTACATGGACATCCTTCTGCTTTTAGCCTGTATATATTTCATTCTTTCAAAATTTTAGCAATTATTTTTTGTGTCTAAGAGACTTAAATAGGTTAGCTGTTTATTTTGCTAAGTCAGGTGCTTCTTTCTGAGTAAGACTGAATTCTAAATAAGATTAGTGGTAAACTAAATATTATACACAGTTATGAAATATATTAACGAACAGAATTGAATAATATGGCAATGATTTAGTATTTATATGTATAATAGCCATAAAAGTAGGACCATTTTAAATCTCAAAAATCTTCTTGAGCATTGGAGACTGAGATAATCTGGTTTGGGATTTACATTTTGTGATGGTTTCATTGATTTATGTCTCATTTGACAAGAAGGTATCTGATAAAGTGTCTTTTGAGCCATAGGACAGGAAGATTAAAGAAATTTAAAGTTTTCATATCTTTGGGCTCCAAATCCAAGTCAAGCATCATAAAGCAGAGGTGACCTACCTTGCAAAGATGCTGAGTCCCAGCTGCCATGGACATGAGTTGTTCTCACTCATCACATTATCCCACTGAAATCCTTATGTCTTCCCTGTCTGCTCTCTGTAACGTGACGTCTTCTCTGATCACACATTCCTTCAAATTCTCTTGCCCGATTTCTTTCCCCCAAACCTCTTTTCTCCTTAAACCCTTTCAACAAAACGTTTATGCTTATAAATATTTTTAAATTCCAGACAGTATTTTAGAAGGCAAGACACTGAATAAAACCTTTACCGTGACCTTTTCTTCAAAACCTCTTCTTCCATAATCACCATTTTTCCCCATGGTGTATTAGTTCCCGTGCTCCAAGTCTGTGTAGAGATTTACATTATTATGCTTCTATAAAGTGATTTCACATTTTTCCTTCTTCACAGAGAATAATTTATTCCAGACAATGAAATTTTTTTATGTCTGAGCAAATATTGATTAAGGCCATGCTTCAGTGCATGAAAATTGTTAACGATCCTGCAAATCTGCATTTGGTCATTTGTAGATCTAAGTTCTGGGGCTCCAGCTGTCCGTATTTCGGGCCACCATCCATCCTTCCCATCCCCATTTGCTTTCTGTAGAAAGAGGAATGAAGTGGAAGGTGACTCCTTTCTCCCTTCCACCTTCCCCCAGTGCATCAATCCAGCCCTACTGTGGAGCCATGCAAACCTGCAAGACTGAAGGTGATCTGAAGTCCAGTAGCCAGAATTCAACTTAAGAAGTCTGGCTTTGCATGGAATTTCTGAGCCAACACTTCTGTCCTGCCAGCTTTGCTTTGCACTAGAGAGCTGTTACCCACAGCCGAAGTGCAGAGTGGGTTGGCACATTTTGTTTTTTCCTAAGTTGCTGCAACAAGTTTTGCCTGAACTTTTTGATCAATCTCCACAACCCATAGAGCGAATATAATAACCAGGCAAAACACAATATTCGCAAACAAGGACGCTTCTTATCTGTCAGAGACAGGTTTTTTTTCTCTCCTGTTTTCTTTTCCAGGAGCTGCATAATGGAACTGTCATCTTTTATCATGAGATGTTGTGATATTCCTCTGTTGCTTTCCTAAGAAACAGAGTTCCTTCAAGGCAAGTACAGTTATGTTTTCAATTAAAGTACAATGTCATAGATTTTTTTCCATTTCCATCTCATTGACAAACAGTGAAGGTAAAGGATATATATTGTATTTTCATCCAGTTTGTTCAGGAACTTGAGAACCACGCATAGGTTGGCAGCGCGACTGTACCACAGTGCTTATATAGGTGCTCACACTTAACCTGAATTTGCACAAGCACATCTAGCTCTCAGAAGCATATCCATCTTCTCAATGTCATTTGATTTCAAATAGTCACTGACTTCACTCTGTATCATTTAGGTAATACTTTGACCCCAATGTTCTCTTCCACATCTGAGTACTGTGATCATTTTGATCTGTTTGTGCACATGCCCTCCCACACAAAGGCAAGTCAGAAATGTGATACTGGTCTTCACTACCTGGAAACCTATTGCTTTGACAGAGAGGTATTTTGGTCCCATTCCTGAGTCCAGCAAATATTTTTACATTTACTGGTAATATCGATAATAAAAAGCATTGTCCTTACATGAATCATTTTGGTGGCACTGAAGAGGTGCAGGTTTTGTTTTATTTTTGTCTTAGTACAGTTTGGTTTAAAATAAACTTGGTTTGTTTTGCTGAGCATCATTGATAAAGGCCTGGAAGGAGGTATTGAAGATGACTGGATATGATGGGCTCTGAGCCCTTCGTCTGCTGATGTGCTCCTGTATGAGCTGCACTAAAATATGCAGGGTTTATGGCGGACACTAGTCAGCCTCCAGCAGCGCTTTTACCACAACTCACTGAGGTTGTAACCTTGCAAATGATAAAACTTAAATTATTTAATCTCCAAACTAGAAGCTAAGTCCTTTGGTTGTCTTTGAATATAGGCCTGCCAGGAATCCCAGGGACCACTTATACAAAAGCAAATCACCCAGCACTCAATGAGGCATTCTGGAAAATTTTTCCAGAACTGCTTCTGTACCATCTACACAGGCTGCCCTCAGCCTATCACTGGCCGGCTGGCCAAAGCCCTGTATGGCTAGTTTTCTTAAAACTTGGCATCTTCTTATTTCTCCCCCTTGTTGAAAAGAGCTTTTGCCTCTAGGTTGGTTTTTGCTGTGCTATGAAGGCACATGAACTCTCTGCTAATGAAGTATGATGATAGCCTTGCTGATCTTTGCCCAGCTCCTGGATTTTCTTCCTTGTTGTCCAGCTGAAGCTGATTTTCAAATGTTTTCAAGAAATTTTAATGAGAAGGAATTTTTGCATGGATCATCCTCCCTCCCACTCATAGCAATTGTGATTTTCTCTTGTTACTTGAGGCAACAATATTTCTGAAGAGACATTTCTTATGTGGAAAATTATTGCTTGGAAAAAGATTTCCTCTCGTATTACTATTTCACAGTTTATCAGGTGGGATCAAGCTAAAATGGCTAATCCTATATCCAGTTTTCAGGCTGTAAACCACATGTAATAATCCTATTTTGAAGTCCAGCAGCAGACATAGGAAGGATTAGATGACTCAGAGGGAAAAAAAGGCTGGGTGAGTATCTGGAAACATTTTCTTAGTCAGTGTCCTGGTTTTAGACAAATCATAGTCACCCCAAGACAGTCTGTAAAAGATGGAACAGAGTTTTCCCCAGAAGAAAAAAAAAAAATTTGAGTAGCTCGAAACGTTGAAAACAAGTTTGGATGCAATAGCTCGTAGAGGAAGAATGTTGTACTAAAGCAGATAATAAGCAAAAGGGCTTGAGAGTTCTTTCTGATGTTTCTTTTCCATGGAAGGGTAATTAGGTATGTGCACAATTACAAAGCAAATGGCATGCATGATGATGTTTTCCTCAGTCAGATTTGTTTTTCTGTTCTTCTAATTTGGCTTTAATTAACACTAACACAAATAGGGTTTTTTTCTTGAATATAAGCACAGATATGTACTGTGGTTAAGGTTTTTAATCACACTTGTGGTGCACTTAGGTAATTTCTGTTGGTGTCAGGGAGAATACCACTGTTTTTCTTATGTGCAGCTGGAGCAAATGGTACCTGAGTATAACACTGATAGTCATGCTTTGTTGCGTGTGTGAAATTTAGCAGAGGGAATTAACAACCCAAATGAGCGCTCCCACATGAAGGATAGTATTAAACAAATCTAGCTCTAAGTCCTGACCTTCCTACCCATAAATCCTGTCAGGAGACTTTGAAGTCTGATACTAAAAAGACTGTGGAGCTTGGAAACTGAAGACACCATTTCACAGGAATTAGCATGATAATTAGGAGTCTGTTTAACACATGATTTTAATTTGAAAGTAAGTAATCAGAGTTTAGATGACACTTTGCTTAATTATATTGAGTGTTTGACATGAAAGTAAATTAATAGCAAATTGATTTCCACCATCTGTTACTATTAATACTGGGAAAACCAGTAGAACTCCAACTGCCATATCTTTGTATTACACATACATTTTTTAATATTATTATCCAAAAAAGGTGTTGCATCTTTGTATGAAACAATACAGTGCATTCAATGGAAGAGTAAAGCAGCCAAAACAGTTCCCTGGAGAGCAGAAGACAGTGTCGGATGTGATTGGGACTGAGCCCGTAGCACCACTGCTGCCCACTGCAGAAGGCAAACGCAGTTCCTGAAGTGTTACACATTCCAGACTGTGTCCTGGAGTATTTTGAGTGTAACTAGACAAGAAAGGGAAGGACTCCCACTACAAACACTCAACCCTTTGCTGCATGGAGAGAACTGGAAAGAGAGTGCACATGTTCAGATTTGTCATAATTCCTTACAGTAAACCAAGGCTCCATACATCCCAGCCTGAGAAAACTGTCAAGTGTTATCATCCCTCAGTTTTACAGCAGGGTTGTTAGAGAGAATATTTCTCTTCGGAAAAGTTCTGCCTTTACATTGTTATGGCGATTTTTAAATCTCACAATGCAAATAATTTCACAATTTAAATATACGAACCATTATCACTCTAATGTTTTTCTTATGAGGAATATGTAATTGGAAATTGCTTCGTCTCCTGAAGAGCACAACTTTCTATACAAGATATACAATTCATATCTAACAAAAAAGACTACAGTGAAAATGAATTAGGCAGTAAAACAGTGGAGGTATTTTTAAATGTGGATGTTTACTTGCTTTCACAACACAGTTTGAAAAAGCTGGACAAAGTCTGGAATATTTCAGAGGGAAACACCATTCCCCATCTAAAGCTGTTGTTGCTTTGGGTTATGTCCCAGAGTGGGTATATTTCATTTATAACCTAGAGTAATATTGCATCCAGCTAACATATGCTATTACTGTGATGTGATTCAAGCTGGGGCAGGTTGTGCTCAATTTGTTGAGGAGTGGCAATTTTAAAATATTCATGTCTGTAATATAGAGATTCATGGCAAAGGTGGGTCAGGTGTGGTACTAGTTCACAGTAGCTTAGGGGTAAAATGGAACTGCCAACTTATATCTCTTGAGACTGAGGCACTCCAAGAACACTTCTTCAAATGATGTGAACACTCCAGCAAGAGAGCTCTCTTGTCTCATTGTGCTAAACAGCAGCAGAACGACTGTGCTTGAGCTGCCTTCTTTACACAGGCTTTGGCTACTGTTTTTCAGAATATTTTAGAGATCAGATTAGCTAAAAGAAATTATCTTAGAGAGGCTGGAAAAGAATCCATCCTGAGAAAATAAAAAAGCCCAAATGAGAAAACCCCAGCCACTATGCTGAAAACAGCCAGGTTGTACAAAGGCAGAGTCCTGCAGCCAGCAGTCAGCAAGGCATTTACTACCACCAACTTCTAGTGCTTGTTCTTCGAGCTTTACAGGGTGCTTGAAGAACAGATTTGAACGATTTCTTGCTGCTCTTGTTTGGTGCTACCTGAGCCTTCTCTCCAAAATTCCTGTCCTTATTTTAAGGGTAAACAGTGTTAGCAAGCCACAGAAATGCTAGATGTTAAGGGATGTGATTCTCTAGGATCTCAAATGGGCATTTGTTTCAGTCCTAGGAGATGAAAACAAAGAAATTAAAAATGTTTTTAGCCAAGGAATACAGTGTTACCAGTTCCTGAAAGTGGAAGCAAGGCAATTTTCCCAATAACTTCTGAGACTCCTGAAGCATTATAAAGACATCAGCTTTATGAAAGCATCAATAAGAACTGAGAATCTCCTTGCAAGGCGCATCCCTCAGCAACCAGCCAAATGCTGTTTGGCTTACCCTGTTTTTTCCTCTCACCAGTGGTAATCAGAGTACTCCCTCTCCCATGAAGAGTGGAGCAAGTGTCCCTGTTCAGCTGCAGGTTTCCTGCCAGGGACACTCTGCGATCATCAGCCACCTCAGGGACACTGGCTGTTCCGGCCATGAATGGGCTGGTCTTTACAGGGAAGAGCAGAGGCAGGATTTCCTTTAAACATATATCTGAGCTTTTTGCTCACGGTGACAGTCTTTAAATATATTGATAACGAATATAATTTTTCAAGTTGTCAGGCACTCTCCTTAGAGAATACATTTCCCAAATCATATTGCTTCTTGTTAATTATGAAATTTAATCTACTGTATGAGTATAGACATTTAACATATACACCTCATATACATATACACCTCATATACAACCTCAGAAGGGGATGCCGAAAGCCTTTGATTTGTGCTTCAGTGGCAATTTAAACTACATGGATTGTAGGTTTGTGAAGACAAAAATATCAGCATTACGAATTACTCTACATTAGCTAACACTGTGCCAAACAAATTAATTTAGGCCATATAACTCTGATGACAAAATCGAGGTGATTCCTTATAGGAAATAGCCTTAACATCCAATTTCATTTTCAGACAGTGTTCAGAGAGCTCCTGAGAATGGCTGTGAAATCAGACCAATTTATCAATTACCACTTTCACAAAAGAGTTGTTTCAAATCCATTCTCCCTTGAAAGTGTCTCAGCTCTACTCAGTGAGAGAAAAGTGTGAATGGGGGAACTGGAAATATTTTCTCTTTGTCTCTCCTTCCATTTCTTTTTATTTTTTTTTACATTTAAATAAATGTACAGTGATTTGGCTTAAATAGAAAAATCAAATACTATTCATAAGCTATATTTTTCTCTCATAAACATCCCACACCAGATTTTCCAGCAAGCTAAAAAACCCCAGGTTTTTAATCTATAATGATTTTTTCTCTGAGTCTTACTTAGTAGTCCCTCGCAGATTTCCTTGGAGAGGAAGAACATCATATTAGGTGACACATTGCTGTAGTTCTCATATACTGTCACACAGCATGACAGGAAAGAGATTTAGGTGCAGAGCACTTGTCCAAAATTCACACAAAAGGATCTGGCCTTCTGAAACAGTCGTCAGGTTTACAGTTGCCATGAAGTATCAGAAGAAGGAACCCAGAACCCTTTGTTTTTCTTTTATGACTCCTGGTGTCACCACATGTACACGTTTTTAACAGGTCTTCCACAGATCACCCGGTGTATCCCATCCTAGTGGTGACTTGCTTTGTTAAACTCTAAAATCAGAGGAGCAAGTTATGGATTTGTAATAATTAGAATTTTAACTGGGCAAGTATATGAGGAGAAATGAATCATATTATCATAGCCAGAAAATAAAGGCAAACCCTTGCTTTTAACAGAAGAAATAGATTTTCTGTGCTGGATTTCCATGAGAAGACTAGAGTGTTTCCACCCCTAGGAGGGAGCAGTAGCTGCTGTGCTTATACGGTACAGCTGCAGAGTCAGTGTGACATCCTTGGTGGGCTATGGGCTTACCCTCTGACAAAGAGACTGTGTGTGATAAAAAGTTAAGGAATGAAATTTAGAGGCTTTGATTTTTACAAAACCAGTTTGATGTGAAATTCTAGGGGGACAATAGTTGCAAATGATGTTGGAAGTAGGCAGAAATTATTAACAACTCCAGCACAACTATTTGCATCTTTGAAAAGAACTCGTCTTTCTTAATTCATTAAATATGTAGTAAAAAAAAAAAAAAGGCATAAAACCCTAAGAAGATGTTTCCAGCTTATTTTACAAAGTGACTTTAACCACAGTAATATCTGAATTTTTATGACTGGCTGCTCTCACCTCTGTAGACAACAAAGAAACAGCCAAGGAAAAAGAGTATCTTACTCTCCTGGGTCTATCTGTACTGAGAATTTAGATTATCATACTTACTGGAGCACAAGACAGACTTACCTTCTCTTTACAAGACAAATAAGGGAAAGATGCGCCTGAATTTGAGGTAAGCCTGCAAAATCTTGTCAAGTCGATGGTCATATTAAGAAGCACAGATTCATTTCCTTGGTGGTAATCCTGTGAATAAAATATTAGTCTGTTAGACTTGTGCTATACCTATATTTTACATATAATACTGTTGTTTAGATATTTATAAGAAGTTATTGGCCTGGATACTCAGGATGGCCATCCAGGGCAAATTTGGCATTTTACTTACTGATTTGCTTACTGATATACTTACTTATAATCACATCTGATTATAATGCTGTGACATTCAAATGCAAATCCATGAGGGAACATAGCCTCTAAAACACAAAATGCATTGCTGAAGTGATTTTTAATGCATAAGAACAATTTCAATGGCCCAGACTCCCAGGACAGATATTTCTAGTGGTCATATTTGTATGAATCCCAAACTGGAAGCAGAGCTGTTTCTATTAAACAGGTGGTCCTGTGAACATCAGATCTCAGGAGTCCTGCTTGCTTTCAGAGGGATCTCCCTGCTGAGGTGCAATCAACAGAGACACACTCTGATGGATGACTGGGTTCCCTGGCATCTAATAAGGTATGAACTCCAGATGAAGCTTTCCTCAAGTTGTATCTCTCTCCTTTCTGGCCTGCTTTCTTCAAATGTACTGGAAACGTGCATCTTTGAAACATCTTTTTTTTTCTTTTTTTTTTTTTTTTTTTTTTAATTTCTTTGAAATACACGCACACACAACGACCCCTTGGCTCGNNNAAAAAACTTTTTTTTTTTTTTTTTTTTTTTAATGTACTTGAAATACAGCGACAGACACAGAGTCCTTGGCTGTGACCTGTATTCATAGATCATTAGAGGGAAACTTAAATATATACATGAAAAGCAGTATCACACACTCCGCATTCATTCACTGGAGGCAGTGTAGAGTGACACGGGCTTTCCTGTAACACACGCGAGCATAGGGGTTAGCTCTAAGGGCCGGGATGTCAATGTATTTAAATGTTCACTGACTGCACAGTAGATGTGGTGTTTTACCCAAGTTGAAGACTTTGACCCTTGTATTTACAAAGTGCAAACTCATTTAACTCAGTTGATCTGAGAAACACTTCTGATTAAAAAGACTTTATTAGGGATAGCTGTTCATTATGCATACCCACAGCTTCCCAGAGAAACTCATTCTCAGCATCCTGCTGTGACAGAGATTAGTCATTATGCAGTAAAGCTGTACTGCTGGGACCACATTTGCATTATTAAATGAATTAGAGTATTACTTACAAAAAAAGCAGTCCCATAGCTGTGATCACCACCCCCAAACCTAGGTCAGTGTGGCCAGCAAATGTTAAGGACACGTCTCACCATTTGGGAAGAGGACTGCATCCTCAGTCATCTGTCACAGTTAACCAGACTTACACTGGCATCTATAAAATACCATAGAAGGGAGGCCTCGTAGAAACTTCACATTAATAGCCAGGTAGCTGCTATCAGAAGCAAAACAGAAGTAGATACTGGTTATAAAACACTACAACAGTGGGTTGGGTTTTTCCCCCCACTGCACAAAGCCTGCAGCACCACTGAAACACATCTACACCCAGATTTTACACAGACCTTTCTCCCAGGGCACTGCCTGACCCACTGCTGCCCTGGTCACTTCAGCACACAACTGGGTACTGCTCAGCCAGCCAGGAGCAACTAGCAGTTGAGATGCAGGCAGGAAAAGCTTTTAAGTGACCATTGTCTAGGCATCTTCTCTCTTTGAAGTTTCCATCTCACCTTAAAGCAAGTTTCAGTAGCTGTGTGGAAAGCATCTTTTTTAGTTTGAACTAAAGTGAACTAGAAGGACTCACACAGTCAGCCTTTGTTCTGGGAGAACACAAAAACGAGCTGAGGGCATTTCACTTTCTTGAATGGCCTCCTGACCATCCTAGGACACTTAAGCGTTTCCAGCCCTTTTCAAGGCAATTTTAAACAGAACTTTAATAAGGTAATGTGTTTCACTTCGAACCTTTGGGAATCAGGAATCTTTACATGTGGTGCAATTAAAAATAAAGCCCTATTTCTGTGCAGCTGTAGACTGCCAACTTTTAGCCTCTGTTTCTGCCTGACTTAATCAAGCCACTCAGCATGTAGAACATGGGTCATGGCCACCTTTAGAAATGGGGCTGCTCTTGCCTCTGCCCTGAACCACATCCTCAAGGAGCTAAGCCAGCACACACTACAGTTCAGGGCTGGTAGTACGGCTGGATAGTAAATGAGGGTGTATGCTTTTATTCAGGTAAAGGTTTAGCACTTCAGACATCATGTGCCACAATCCAGGCAGTCTGGAAAACCACGTGAGGAAAACCAGGCAGGAAAACTGGGCTGCAAGCACGTCCTAGCCATCCAAATTAACGAGAAATGGACAGTGGCCAAATGCAACAAGCTGGTGCACTTTAGGGTACAAATACCAAATTCAGTAATATTTTGGAAAAAATGCCAAAATCATGCACTCTGGAAGCACACAGTCCCTGTCTGAAATGAGAGCAGCTTTTCACCCCCTCCAGTAGGTATTACTGCAAGCTGTGAGCAAACTGGTGACTTGAACTCAGTTCGTATTTTCAGTTATCACCACAATCATCATACCACAGATCCAAACACAATAAGGTATACATCATTGCTGTTACCAAACTCTTTTAAAGCAAATCAAAAGGGAAGTTACAAGTCTAGAAGAAAATTCCACAAGCCTAAACATTTTATTAAATCTTGGACTGTGGAGGTTTTGGGCTATTGCAAATCTATTGTAGGACCCCAAGGGTCCAGTCAGACCAATTTGGCTGAACTGATCCATCAGCCCAGGGCTGCTAAAGCAGTTCTTCTCCTCCTCTTTCTTCTCCTTTTTGTCACCAGTATCCTCCCTCTTACTCTTACCCCACTGTTCCCCAGCACTCCCCTGGCCTAACTTGGTGCTATCTAACCTTTCAAGGAGGCAGCTGAGCTCATGAAAGTGGTAGAAACTAATAAAAAAAGAAGAAGAATTATTTTTTAGGCATAGCAAGCTGTGAAGTCAGATCAACCATCCCATCTGATTGTACCTTCAGACCTGCTGAGTTTAAAACAAGCAAACACTGGCTGCTCTTGAAAAAATATTCTGAGTTTTTCAAATACCAACATATGGCCTTTATTAATCTTGCAAAATCATATGAAGGTGCAAGACAAAAGAGTCTGACTCAAAATCTGTAGAGTTCCCTTATGCTAATTAGAAGTGGCCTATCCTTGTACCAGTTCCAAGATGTTGCCTGAACTTTCAAGTGTTTCTGAAGACAGCTGCAATTTCTTCCTTGAAAGGAAGGACCAACAGCTTAATATTTAACCTGTAGCTGTTGTCAGCTATTTAACCTTGTCCAGAAGTGAATGGGTAATTCCCCTTTGCTAACAAAAGTGTAAAAAATATCTTAAAATGACCTTGTGCTGAGTTTATGGTGAAAAGTCACACTTCAGTAAAGCCACACAGCTATTAACAGTGTTGACCTTTTGTTCTTGGCCATCTGAGGACGTTAAAATCTGACTGAAACCTGATTACACCCTCTTAGACTCAAAGTGCTTAAATAAAACAAGGGGCAGTGGTAGGGAGGACCAGCCAGGCTGAGGCAGAGTGAGCTGAGCCCTGTTCCAGGCAGCCCTGAGGAAGAGCTGTACTAATTTTACCTCACTGATTCTTGGCTGGTTTTAAAATTTTTGTTATCAGAATAGACTTCTTTATTTGGACAAAAGCTGACTAAGAAGGGGGGATTTATTCACATTAGCAGGCAGTCAGTATTAATGACTCATTAGCATATGATCAGAGAGGGTTTGTAACCCTGCAGGCCTGTGAGCGGGGCTGAGCAAATCAACAGAAGGAGAAAAAACAATGATGAGTTTGAATTTGAAAGTTTGTTTTAGGAAAATAATCCAGATAAGAGGATCATCAGTTATTAGGAAACTAGACTGGCTAGTGGATATTCCTATTCAAGGAATGAGCATATTAAGATTTCTCAAACTGTAGTGTCTGTGCAATCATATGAAACTGAGACTAAGCTGTCAGCAAAAGGCAAAGGACCTTACTCATGACCCACAGAGCTGTCTGGGGCTCTTGATGGCTTGGAGGTGTCAGCCTAGTTACTCACACATCTGAAGGAAACAGAGAAGATTTTGTAAAACGCAGCTCATCAAGTTCTGTTCACATCTCGGAAGGGTGAAATGTGCCTTTTAGTTTCACTCTGTCAAGATGGGACCTACCTGATGTAGCCCTGTGAAAGCTAAAAGGGGAAATTTGAATATTAGCCCACCACTTTGCTACAGCCTCTTGGTATTCATTAGCAAAATCAGGCTCATTTAGAGAAGAAATCCCACTTCTTGAGTCTTAGTAATGAAGCTTTCCTGATTTCCACTCAATGCCAACCATGTGAGGCCTTGCTTCTCCAAAGAAAAAGCTCTGCAGCTCTCTACAGAGAAAATCCCACTGCCTTCTGACTCAGCCATCATTAAAAAAAACACATTTACTTGGATTCAAATTCTTCCTGAATGCACATAAACAGGCAGGGTTTTAAATTTTGGTGCAAAATTTGTCCTTTGGGTGCAGTTTACCATCTCTGCCATAATTATGTTTTGAAATGCTTGATTTCATTTGTACTTCTGTCCAAATGAGCTCTTATCCTCTTCCCCTGTAACCAAGCGGATCTCACGGCTGTTGTCAACAGAGTGGTGGCTTCTCATTTTAAGAAAAGAGAAGGTGAGTCACCCTGCACCCAAAAAGGTTCCGACATCCAGAAGCAGGATTACACTGCAAGTTCCATCTCCTCATTGTCACTCATCCAGGGTAAAGATTGCTACAGAAAACAACTCAGCACTGTGGGATGGAAGTCTTGGCTCTTTTGCCATGGGCAGCACGAGCTCTCCTGAACAATAGTCCCAGCCCTGCATTCAGCCTTGCCTTTGCAGGCAGCCTGGCTGCCTCCCACCACTGAGAGAGAGCTGTGGTGCCTCTGCCCACGCAGGCACAGTGGGATGGACTGGAAATCACTGGTCACGGTCTATTCCACAGGCACGCTAAATAAACAGAAAATAATGGCTGGGAGTTTTCATCTGCACATGGGAGATTCAGTGTGGCCTGCTTTGTTTTCAGAGTGCTGGGAGAATTCTGTTTTGATTGCTCAGACTTCAGAGCAGCTGCTGTAAACATGACGTGTCTGAATGTTTCTTCTAGGCAAATGCTGGCAACATTGCAGCTCACAAATTCTGCTAAAACAGATTATCCTCCATCTTCCTGCTCACCCTTTTTAGGGCTAACTGACAAGCCATTAATCCTCAAAAATTTAAGGCAGCTATGGGTCTCTTTAATTTGCACCTAGCTTCCTCTAATCTAAACTGATTTTTCCAGAAGCCAAAAATAACTGCTGCAATATCCAGCTGTTCCTTTATTGTACCAGGGGTGGCCTAAATACCAGTGGAGACAACAGCATGATTTTCTGCTTAATGCCTGTGTCCCATCCTATTCCTGCCCCACTGATATGATTGTCTTGGGACCCATGACTGGCTTTGAAGCTCCTTGTGGCAATGGAGAAGCAAAGCCAAATCACAGCAGAATGGAAAATCAAAACCTAAAGGACACAAGATTGACACTGAACTCAGCTATTTACTTAAAACTTTGCCAAGGAGGGAAATGCAAAGCTGTTAATGATGATACCATTGCAACCCAGAAGGCAGGATTTTATCACATTTCTGGAAGGTCAGCTGTGCTCTAGTTTCCAAGTGAAGACAATGTTTCATAGCAAAGATGAGCAGGTGCAAATATACATCAGCAGTGACCCATTTTATAAAACAAAATTTTAATTTGCAGGTCTTTTACAAGTGCCCAGCATCCAGTCTGAAAGCATGTGCCTGTAGACATCATGACTTAATCACAGCCTCATTAAAGACAAAATCAAGCAGCTTTGGTCTTTTGGCCTCCTCCAGGCTGTAGAACTGTCCTCCCAGTTTACTGTGTCCAAAATCCCCTTTTGATTTTCAAAACCTATTATGCAAACTCAGGAAGCATGATAACTAGAACAATGAGCTCCAAACATAGGGCTTTGCCACCCAAAAGACATTTCCCTGTGACCTCTAAAAAATAAAAGTCTCCCCTGTTCTTTCCTGACAAGGCAATGTCTGCGTTAACAAGCTGTGCAATGCCAGTGGAGTGAATCTAACTTTGCAGCCTGCAGTCTGAGGCTGTGGTGATGATCCAGTGTTGACATTCAGTGTGTTTCAGCTTTTCTCTGGTCGCCTGGACTGACAGCCCAGTAGTGGCTGGCACACACAGAGTGCAGTCCTGAAGTATACTGTCTGATGGAACGGAACGTTGGTGTACTGCCGTGCTAAAGAAAGGGTTTTTCCAGGGACCTTAGGAAGACCTCATCCTGTGACAAATGTCAAAGACCTCTCTGTGACACAAATAAAAATGTGGTAGGTGAACATAATCAGGAAAATCACTTAAAAAGCATAATTTTGATCTGAACTACATCATAAATGACAACACATTCTGACTGAGCCAGCATCTGTCTGGGCTTAGCTAACCAGAGGCAGGTTTTAAGGATGATGTCAAAAACAGGGGCAGCTTCTGATGTGTTCAAGTCTGTGAAGGCTGATGAGACCCCACAAGGGTCAGGACTCCCTGCTGGCAG
>VYZQ01000833.1:0-11333 GCA_013400655.1 Mystacornis crossleyi
ATTCCAAGGAAGGCTTCTGCCTTTTTTACCTGACCCATAGTCAGAATGATGTTAAGATAGCCATGGTAAAGGGGAGTCACATTTCAAAGTCTGGGGGTTGTCTGTGCACTCCTGAAGGGTTCTCCCTCCCACCCAATACACCTTTGCCCTCCAAGCCTCATTTACTGCATATTCCAGCACTTTCCTGGTCATATATTAAATAAGCACTTGCTATCTCTTCCTCTCTATTCACACTGACCCCCATTTTCCTCTCTAGCTTTTGTAAAAATTCTTAAGTATTTACAGTCCCATACATCAATGGGACACACATCTTCAGAAGTCAAGACACTAAGATTATTCTGAAGGGTCATGACTCCTACAGGTTACAATTATTTTGCATTAACATAATGCAAAATGTAAGGCAATAAAATGATTTATTAAACTGATTATATTGGCTTATCTGACCTTTAAGCACAGTTGCCTTCACTGCTTTATTCACAATGTGTTTTTGACACCGCATTTACATTGGGGGAAGCACAGCAACAATACTCTCATCTCCCAGGGAATCAGGCAGTGCACCCATGGATCAATGTTTTACAATCCATCCTTGAAAATCCCGAAACACTTGGAGAGGTGTATGACAGTGCATGAGAATTTGAACACTTAATTTCTCGGGAGGAAGGAACATGTGGGTGTATTGTTTTAGGATTAAAAAAAATATAAAGGAAGTGGGTCTAATCACATGTCAGTGGTCTAATCTTCAACATGTGACACTTAGTACAAAATATTTTGTTTTATCTCCCTTCAATGCCAGTACCTGGAACATGGAAAATAGGGTTCATCTCAGTATGAATGCATGAAAACTGTATTTTTTGTGCAAAATGCTTGGGGAAAGAATCCAGGGAATGATCTAATATTGTATATCACCATATAAAAATATTTACATTCTTGGCAAGCTACATCAAAATTGAACATTTATATGTTGCTGTATGTTCCTGCAAAGTAGATCTGCTTCCCTGCTAAATGATACATTACTAGAACTCAGACACTATTGCATTTATCTGTATGGTCTATATTTGGCTTTAGCAGTTGAATTCCTCATCCCTGTGCTTTAAGTGTGGGCATAGGGAGCCTTTCCAGGATGCAATACTTTTGACAGGTAGGTCAAATATTCCCATTAAAGATGCAACTATCCCACAGTATGTAAGCCTACAGAAACTTACAGGTGCTTCTTCATAGATGCCATGGTTTCTCAAAACAAAAATTATGATTCCGATTCAGCTGTTCATTACATACCCTCCCTCCTCCCCCCTCACTTGATATTCACATTTTCACTACAGCACAGAATTATGTACACTGCTACTACACAGGACTAATATCTAGTTTATGCTTTTTCCATTATAATTCTCACAGAATCAACCTTTTTAACCTTTCATTAGGCATTATTTAATGAATCAGCATTATACAATAATTATTGAACTACTAAAACTTCTATGGCTGTACTCTAGAACTTTGGATAACATCTCTAATGATCAACTTCTACTCCATTTCTCTAACACAGAGGACTAAATTCCTCTAAGCACTTTTGAATCACAACTCCTGTGGGAAACAAACAGCGCAGTCCACTCCTAAAAGCATATTCTCTATTGACTTGCTTCTTAGAAACAGTGACTCGAAGTGCTCAACATGCTCTATTTTGTACTATTGGCTATGATGCCTGCTTATCCAAATGTAGCTATTCTAGACATCTATCTAGACAAATACATAAATAGATGGTATTAGTGTAAGACTTTAGTAAAGATTCTTGAATTATACAGTTGCACGTAAAATTCAAACATTATTTAACAACCAGTATCAACATTAAAACAAAATTATACATATTTCCACTGAGAGTCATAGGAACCTGATTCCTGTGCACCGTATGACAGCGATCTCTCCAGATGCCAGAGAAGCAATCCAGATAACAGAGTAAATTTCAGAGATGCAACTGAGCTATCAAGAGCAGAAAGTACAACATGTAAGTGAAACAGTATGAGTCAAACAACTTTGTTATTTCAGAGCTTTCCTTTAAGAATACTTCTGCTTTTTTAAAACCAAACCAGAACTTGGAATGCCTGTAGATAGGAACCAAGAGACAGTTGGAGACACTGAGCACCATGGAAAATGACAGAGGAAGCTAATGCTGTCAGGGGCAATCACATGTAACAGGCTCAAACTGATAATATACAGTCTTTCATTATCATGGTTTCTGCATATACCCAGACAGTTCTGTTAGATAAGAAAAGAAATCACAGCTGAAATAAAATAAAAAACCCAAACACTTTCTTCCTAACCTACAACCAGATGTTGCAAAACAGAGGGCACAACTAGGAGCATCCCAGATATGAGTGGACTGCAAAAACAGACAAAGGAGTGCCTAGGGAAAGTGAAAAACTTTGATATGTATTTGCTACAGCTGTTGAAGAAAGTGTTTTTAAGTAACTAGATTTCAGCATAAGCAGTACCAGTGTTTAGTACAATATTAAATCAGATAAAATTATACACAAATACAGATAGTGAATTATAGAGGGTTTTTTCCCTTCCACTCAGTCCCATGTTGATGAGAGAAATCCCTTCAGTTTAAAAGATAACTATGAGACAAATTCTAATGTTTACGTATCATAATTAAGTACCTACAATTAGTTACCTACATGCTTATCAGGTTACTAATAAGTTTAGCTACATCAAGCTGTTTAGTCAGTTAAAACATTGCTTCAGGAGTACAACTTCTTGACCCTCTGATTAGACTATATCCTTTCTAAGATGTCATTTAAACGTAATTCATTGAAACGTGGATACTGAATTATATAAGATAACCATTAAGTTTCTGGCAATATGCTTTATTAAGAATTGGCCTTTCAATACATTTCACTCTTCTTCATACTCAAGAATGTCTTGCAAGTCATACACTGACTTTTTCAACACATCCTGCTCCTGCCAGCCAAGCAACATGGAGCATTCTCTGCTTGTACGTGTCATGCCCACACTACACACATTGTTCCCTGGTCTCACCCTTGCCCTACTACCATTATATGGGATATAGGGATGTACAACAAATGTTTGAAACCCTTGCCTTGAAGCCAAAATACAGCATGGTTTATCACCCTTGGAGTCCAACCTAATGCAAACAGCATTCAAGTCTTCAGCAAGAATTTACTGAACACAACCACCAAGTCTAGGCCCAGGGTCTCTACTTGTACCTCTCAAGAGCTTGCTGTGGTGTATGTGAATTCAAAGAAGGTATTGCATTACACTTCTCCCCTTTGAATATATCACCAGTTGATTCTCCCTGGCTGAATTTCCAGGACCTGGGTATCACATTCCCCTAATGAAGGCTTCATAGCATTCTTTTGAACTAAATCCTGCCTATGTCAAAGTAGCACAGCAGAAACAGAAAATACTAAGGCAATGTTAGAAGTCACAATAGTTAACTTAGAAAAAGAAGCCTTGATACATGGATTAGAAAAACATGTAGTTCAAGGAAGAGATTGGTAAATTCATGGAAAACCTGGAAACAAATAAAATGGCCATTAGAGGATATAATTGTCCAGTCCTACTCAAACAGCAAAATGTGATTTTAAATAATGCGGGCAACACTGTTGCATTTAAGCCCATTTGGTCCACATGAAGAGCAGGGCTAAGAAATAGCAACATGAGGACAGGTGCTTTGCAAAGGTAATTGTGAATCAGTCTGTTACTTCACAAAATGAAGGTTGAGTAGCCCTTCTGTCTTTGATCGCTTGTATGAAATATAAAAATAGTCTCTGGAAAAAAATATTTTCTATTTATCTGGACCATCTGATAAAAGTTGCAAGCCAGTTTATACTCCAGCAGGGCTGAAAAATGTAGGATGCTTGGATATGATTATGTGTTTATAATACTACCTCTGTTCCCTGTGCCTTGAGACTTTTTAGTTGATTTGGGGTTTTTTAAGCCCATCTCAATTGTTTTAGTCTAAAATAACTTTATTAAAATCTGAAGTTGTCCTGATTATTCTAATACAACCAAATAACATTTAATTTAGGAGAAATTACTTTGAAAGTGCAATCTAGAAATGGAAGAAATTGAACAGACTTTCTCTATGAAGCATTTGGGATGTAGTTAAATTGTTTATGTTTGTTCAGGAGGGTAGTGCAAATTTAAATCCTAGAGGCAGAGCCAAACTAGCAATGCAAGGAAGTATAGTCAGTTAATCTTGTGGTGCTCAGTTTGTTGGGTTTGCGCTGTGAAATTGCTCCTGAAGCTTTCATGTGGAAAATGAGAATGTTCTTTAATGGCTGATGAGGGAATAAAGAAGTAAATACAAAGAAACTCCTACAAGCTCTTAATATTAACTGCACTAAATAAATGTAACTAACTGCACTAAGTTATTGATTTATCAGGGCTTGTCCAAATACTATTCTCTTTGGTTCATTTGGGGGAAAAGGATGAAAAAGCATGTTAGAAAAGCCAACTGCTAAAAGCTACTGGAAAATGCTACTGTTTATGCTTCCAGCTCTTTCTGTAAACTACCCAAGGAACAATTAATAATGACCTCAAATAGTCTAAAGCTAACAAATTTATCATATCTCAAGTAAGATGTACTTTCCTGGAAGGCTGTACCATTTTCAATGTGCTCCATCCTCTTAAAAAAATGGGAAGTACAGTAAACAAGCACAGAACAAGATGTTATGGGAAATCTACTTTGTTGCTATAATCAGATCAACACGTCTGATAATTTTGTTATTGCCACATACTGCACAGACTGAGGAACTGAGCTAACCATGTCTGTTTATTTACAATTGAACTATTTGACTTATGTGTGCTTAGGAAAGAACAACTTGGAGACATTTACTTCAGACACATTTGGGTCTTTTCCATTCTGCTAAAACTTAGAGCGACAGAGGCTACATTTGGGTCTTTTCCACTCTGCTAAAACTTAGAGCTACAGAGGCTTAGCTCACAGGGACATCTGACAAGAAGTTGCAGCCATGCGTTGGTCCCATTTGAGCTGCAAAATCAATTCTAGTTGGTGATTAAACTTGCCAACCATTTTAAAGTCAGAACAGTGTAGGTGTATGGAAGTTTCAAGGTTTTTAAGTGCAAGTCCCAAGTGAGTTTTGGCAAATTTGAATTCTGATTACCTTTCCTGTCCCAGATTAACAGAAAAGCAGGTTATGTGCACATACTGTAAAATTCACTAGAAGCTCGTTGTTTCCCTAACTTGATAAAAGTGGTGAACCTACTGAATTGTTATCTGCCAGGTATAGTGTAGGAACATTTTCTCCATTTATAGGAAAAAAGTAAGGAGATGGATGAGACAATCTACTGAACATGCTGCTTTGTCTACCCTACAATACATGCATCCACACTCTATCTGTATGCAAGGGTCACTAATTACATAAATTACTGTACCTACAATGAATTTTAGCTATTTCACATATGCACTCTACTCCTGCATATAAACTAAACTAAATCGTTAGTCAAACATTTTTCTGTTACTTTTATAGCAGTTATAGAGTGGCACCTCCTAACCTATGTTCAGTTTAGTGCAATAGCTTTCCTATAAAGGAGAGGAAGAAAAAATACACTATTTGTTGTAGACCAAAACTTAATTTCAATTTTCTGAACACACCCCAACAATTGTTTGGCAAGTGAATTCAAAGTTTTGGTTTGGAAGGGATAAAGGACATCAGATAAGTCTGTTCAATTCTTATTCATCTGTTTTGCATTTATTCTATTTATTTTGTGTGTGTGTGTATATGTGTGCACTGAAGGTAGGAGAAGATGTTACATTTGCAAACACAAAGTTCAGTAAGCTTAATCATACATTTTAAAACTCTCTCTGCAAATTGATGTTATAGCCTATGATCAATCCAGGCTCAATTTTGAGTTACTGGACTGTTGACTATGCTCTAGTGATATAATTTTGAACAACTTTTTATGGCCTCACAAATTACAGATAATAAGAACTTAAAAGAAAACAAAAATTACATTATGTCAATGCCTACACCAGAGAAACCATTATACATCTCTACCTGCTCATATAACAGACACAAGAATTGTCTGTATTGAGGAAAGACTATTTAATTTAAATGAAGTCCTTAAACATAGATTTAAGTGATCAATAGCAATACCTTGTTGTCTTCATTGGTTTGCAACCAGTCAAATGAGTAAAGTTAGATTTAAAGAGATATCCTCAAAATCTGAAAGACCTCATATGTAGCCAGCGTTGTTAAAAGTAAAAAACCATGCTTTCTGAAACAAATTAAAACTAAGCCACATAAATTACAGTGATGAACAATAAATTATTTGTGCAATATCGTTTTTATTTCACAATGCTTGCTTTATGAAGTTTGTGAAATGTCTAAGAATTTTAAAAGCAATATTTGATTAACACTCTTCAGACAGTTGTATTAGCAACAAGATGGGCAAGTGTTGCATGGTACCTAAACATTTCTGTTTCAATATTTTAATGGGTAAAGAACATTTCCATAGTGTCAATTTTTACTTAAATCTCCTGATTGTCACTAATCAAAGCAGATATTTTCCTTTTTTCTCCAAAACAGCTGTCAGAGATGAACTTCCTGTCTGCACCCAAAACTGTAGTTTCATTTCAGGTCAGTGGACTGATGACCTGTCCTCAAGAGACATAAGGCTGAAATGTCATATTGTGGCCATGATTTCAGACATTACAACCTGTACTAAGCACCCATTTGGATTACAAATGGATTGGCCTATGTGAGAATTTACCTCTCATGATTCCTTTTGAAAAGAGTGGTCTTGTTTCAAAGGCAAGCAGGGCATCACACAGGACACTGTTACACAAACAGTCACATGCACAAGAAAGAGCAGCTTCCCAAGGCCTCTCACTTCTCACTGTCTGGCAAACTATCTTTTCACTAACACAAGAGAGTCCAGATGGACCAAGGAATCAGTTATTTACTGTAATGCAGACTGACTTTCTCCTGATATCAGATAGTGAAGGCATTTACTGAAAAGTTAGAGAAGTTTGTAACAGTGCTTTGAGCTATTTTTCTGTATTACTGCAGGTTTAATTATCAAGAAACTTGCTAGTGCTTACAATACAGACTTGAAAACTTTAGCAACCAATGTGAGATTCAAACTCCAATTTTGATAGAAAATGTTGCTGTTTACTAATCCCTTGTGCCTCTGATTGACAAGCAATGAGGGAGGGGGGAAAAACCTATTTTTGAACCTTTTGAACAGCTGAGTGAGAAAGGCTTTGCCAGAAGAAGCAGGGAGACCCAGGTGGTATCCCCTGCTGCAAAAGTTTAATAAGTTTTAAACTAGATCCTGTAACATTTCAGACTATTAAGGAAGAAGGAAAGAAAAGCATTCCAGCAGAGTTCCAGTAATAAAAAACTGTTATCTTAGGCTGGCAAAAAGAACCAACACTATGCTGTTTACATGGAGGTTTATGACCAGTGAATGGCAGCTCAGTGACAGAACAGACTCCCAAGAGCAGCGTGATGCTCCTACCTCAGGTCTCACTGCTGTAGAAGAACTTGGAGGGGATAAGACCCCTCACAGCACCTCTGGTCAACTTTTGCTTTTTTTGAGTTTTCTTTTTTCCATTATGGTTGACATTTTCAAGTATATTATCTGTCCCAGAGTATTAGCCTATCACTGTGAGCTGCTGAAGACTCCACTCACATATTTTTAATACATATTTTTAATTCTAAATGAAAACAAAAAGGACAACTTCATTTTTAACTGTCTGCCTGAAAGATATATTTAAGCAATAAAGCCACAACACAGGTTCAGTTTGTAAATTTGTTTTCTTTAACAACTGTAGGGATAAATTAATTTATTATGTGATCAAATTAGAACCTGACAGTGACAATAAACCCAGTTCTGCAGAATGTTACATTCACTTGGGAGGAACAGAACTGTAAATAAGTGATTTTGTATCTAACATATCTTTTAAAAAAGCAATTGGTGTGATAAAGTAAGTAATAAGGGACAAAATACCAGATGGAAGAAAAATTCTGCATTTCACCATTCTCTAATCATGTAGAAAGTATCCTACTTTAGAATTGGGATAAATCTTCAGCAAACTAAGACTTCAATACCCTTCAAAGCACATACTTAACTTATCTTCCTCTTAAGAAGTTTAAACTTCACTTTGAAATATTTACCTAGACAAGTATTATGTGTGTGATGTTTGAATAGAAGTGTCTGAACAGTGTCTTATTTCAGGTATCTTAATTCCATAACTTTACTTGCTTATCAGATTTCAAGAGGACAAAATCTTTTAACAGCAATCTCAGTGTTTATATATAGTTGACCAATAACTACTCTAGTATTGTCAAAACCTGATAATGTAAGTTACTAAAAATATGTCATTAACTCATAAGAAAGATAAAAACCACAAGATACTTCTAATTGATTCTAAACAACCACAAAATTCTCCCAATAAAAGATAGGTAGATTTTTGTTCGCTTAGCTGAGATAAAGTGTAACTCACAAGGAGCCTATTTTCTATAGGGGGGTTTTACATATATAGCAGTCAAAATAGCACTAAAAGAGGAGAATTCTTCTCAGTAGGATACATGCATGAAAAAGAAAAATAGTTCTGTGCCCACATTTAACATCTTACATTTGCAGAAATATGAAGGCCATTTTTGTTAGCAATAAAATGATTACATAACTACTAAACTAGTAAAGTATTATGCTTGCCCTTTTCAAAGAAAAATACGTATTTCCATATTTAAGACTAAGGGAACAAAGGAAAGACCAAAGCAAAAAAGAGAGAAGAGCCTGTCTTTAGCAAGGACAGGCTGCACCTGAATTGAACGCAAAATAGCAGCAGCTTCCTACAGGCAGCAAACTCACAGCAGATTAAAAAGTCAGCACTCAACGGCCACACTGTAGGCACACAGATATGCACCAGGAAAGTAAACAGTATCACAAATATTGACCAATTTGCTGACTCATATCCAAATCACAAAATTAGCTATTAGTTTCACACATATTGTTGCATTCTTTTGTCAGTCTTTATCCCTTCTATTATGAAAAGATTAAAAGAGATGTACTAAAACTGGCTTCAGCTAGCAATCTTGTTGTCAGGCTTGACAAGGAGGCCAAGGCCAAAACAAAGCATGCTAAAATCTTTGCCTGAGTCCTGCCATGCATATATATATGTATGTATGCATATATACAAATAGATTGTTGTTACATTAGTTGTACCTGCTTGTGGATGCAGTAGGAGAGCTTGACAGCACCTTTAGTTGAGGCAGTGACACATCTAGGTTCCTTTCAAAGACAGATGGGGTGTAAAACCTAATTATGTAATTTCTAGCTTTCTTTGTAACTATAAAGGCAGGATGAGGTTCCCACTTAAAGGAAAATCATACCAATGCCAAACATAACGTGAAAACTAACAATAAACAGCTGTAACACTTAAGAAACAAGACTTACTGGCCACAAGACTCTCAGCCAATACCAGCTCCTTGATTTCAGATCCTGCTCTTGATCTCCTTTATCAAATCAAATCTATTAGCACATGTGCCTGTTTAACCCCTCTTAACCCATCTGTTAAGTATGTATTTCCATTCCCTGACAGGTTTGGGGTGAAGCTATTAGTTCTTGTATCCCTTCAAACTGCTCCTCACTTTGTCTCCAATGGCACTTGCAGCTACTCCTTTGTCTTTCCAGTGACAATGTGGAGTGAAAAAAACAGCACTTCCATGTCTACCTGGTTTGAAACAACTCTTTAGTATTTGCATCTTAGATCAGCAAGTGTTCATTCTATCTGAAACAGGGACAGCACTTCCATGTCTACCTGGTTTGAAAACAACTCTTTAGTATTTGCATCTTAGATCAGCAAGTGTTCATTCTATCTGAAATAGGGGCCTGCCTGCAAAAATAGAAAGAGGTTGTAAAGCTTTACTTTATAGCATATATTGACCAGAAATAGAATTTGCTCTAATAGTATGATTGTTGCAGTAGACTTGATTATTACCACTGTGCTTCTTTCTAAAATCTTAAATTAATCCAGAAGCAGAAATGTCTGATTACACAAGGGCCAATGATGGGAACTGGTGCTTAAATAGCCTGGCATTAAAGCATGAAAGTGTAATAAAAGAAAAGTTGGTTTATCACACAGCTATCTAACTAGATTGACAGCAATTAAAGTGTGTTTCTCACAATTAGCCAGCTGTACCTGACCTATACTAAAAGACTAATAAGGCTTACCTGACCTAAATAATTTGTTAATTTTACTTTTTGCTTCAAATTTGGATAGTGAAGGGAAGTTAATTAGGTAGCCAGACATTACTTTGAGTCTCACTCTGTGTTACAGTTGGCCTATTAGCAAGAGCTACCACTACTTCATGTGTCTGCTCCCATTTCTGAGCAGGTACACAAGAAAAGAACATTTCTAATTTTTGTGTTGTCACATACTGTTGTAGTACCCCAGCTTGNATACAAGACTGGGATGTGACTATAAAATGTACATTTTGCCAAGAGTGGTTGGGATATGAGACGTAGCATGCATTTAACACAGTGCAAAGCTAACACAAATACAGGGTACTCACAGTGTCAATCAGAGCCTTTTAACAACCATGAGAGGAAAATGGAGTCCTGTAGGTAAAATAAATTACTTAAAGGACACGATGCTTATTCCAGAGGGCTCTTAAATGCCAACAGTCTTCCATGTAGGTTAGAGACTCTGGGGTTTTTGCATAACTTGATTACCAATTTTCTTTTTCATAAAGGAAAGCAAGGCAGTGTTTATCTCAATTTCACAGGTTTCTTCTCAACATTTCCTGAATTCAGAGTTTTTTGCTAAAATACCAATAATCTATTAATTCTTTGCATTTGTCATATGTACACTGCATCATTAAGATAATTTAAGATGTTCACATCTGGCACATAATATAGTCTACAATAGTAGTAACCAACATCCCATCGTGCATTCTGAAAGAATTAATTCATTTCTTAATAATTCATAGTTTCAACATGGAGAGTCCTACATTTATTTGCCATAAAGATAAGTTTTCAACCTCAGAAATAGGTTATGTATCAAGTGGAGATTAAAAATAAAAGTATATATTTCACTTAATTCTGCAGTTCTCACAACTCCTTACATTCTGGAAAGAGACTTTAAATTGTTTCCTACTTCTTGCTCTTATGGTTTCCTAATCCCTAATTAAATATGTATCAATGATACAAAATTTTCTAAAATATGAAAAATATGTTTTAAAAAGTTTTAAATGTAGGCTTTTCAGAGTGATGGAATTCAGCATGTCATCTGAGAGCATTACTGATTTTTTTTTTCCACACTAAAAGTTATTGCTTCTTTATCATCC
>VYZQ01000833.1:19392-48992 GCA_013400655.1 Mystacornis crossleyi
GATTTGACTTTTCATTTCCCCAAAGAAAAATGTTGATATATCTCACTTAAGAGTTCTCATTTATTCAGAAAGTCTCTTCCAGAGTATTCAGCAGGTGCCATTGCAAGAATGGTGGAAGTTGTAATATATTGTAATATTGGTGGAATTTTCCCCTTCAAATATAAGAAGGGAACTAAAATTACGGTAGAAAAGACAAAGTATCACGGCATGATAAATGACGTTCTGTCTAACATCCTCTGCTGTGCAGGAATGTATTTACTTTCTCAATAAATACAATTACAGAACAGTTTTCTTTCTATGAAACTGTCCCTTAACTCTCCCTTGTAGTGCAGGAGACACTGGGAGATGTCAGAGGGCCAGGTTGCTTCAGTGAGCATGATTATAAAATACTTTTTATCTCCTCATTATCTTCCTGAGATTTTTTTTTTTATCCCCTTAACTGTGACTGTCTGGGGTTTTTTCTTACTTTCTGGGCAATTAGTGAGAGAATTCTAACAGTGACATTGTCTCTTTCTTCCCTTCAGTCTTTATTAGACAAAAAGGAGGTTTCCTTTGTTCTCTGACTAGAGTGGCTGAAAGAATACAGGTTTTCATGGAGCGCCTTTTTGTCTTTTCCTGTTTCAAAGCTGCAGTAAAGTAGAAGCTTAGCAGGCCTACTGACTCAGAGGCTATTCCTGTTAACTGTCTAGGGGGGGTTGTTTGCTTGTCTTGAGTTCAAAGGGGCACTAGACAAGAATGTGGAGGGCAGAGGCTTTAAATCCTACTAAGTTAGTGTGTTACATCCATATTGCTGCTTCACCTGATGTCCTCCTGGAATGCCGCAGGGGGAGAGGAAGTTCTTTTCACCCCTTCCTACTTATATTTCACACAAACCTGAATCATTAAGAGTGTCTTACATGAACATGAGCATCTCTTTTTCACATTGAACAAAAGCAGATTTATCTTAACCTTGGATGAAAGCAAAGTGCTCAGTCCAAAACAGACCCTGAAAAACGGCAAGAACTTTACAAAACAAAACAGCTTTGGCATCTGCAAATTTTCCATACTACACTGTTGCTGAATATTGACTTACATGTTGGTTAGGTAAATATCATGTTGCCATTCTGATGACTATAAAGCCAGAAAATTACAGTTACAACAGCAATATTTAAATTTATTTTGGGGAAATGCTGCTCCAGTCTATGTGGCACTGCAAGACTTATTTGTTTTCATTTTATCAGAAGACCACTGAGAATGGGAAAAATAAGATGATGATATTTCTGTAATCTAAGTTGGTCAGTTAACTGACCAACCTAAGTTGGTCAGTTAATACAAAGCATTCAAAACTGAGGAATAACTCATGTTTAGTTAAGTTAGGATGTGTTATATACTTGATGCAAAACCATAACATAATATGTCAAGTCACAAGCAGTTTTCTTACAAGCAAGGAGAAAACAGGACTTTTAAAACTCCTGTGAATAGAAAAAAATATTGTCCACTGGCCTGATATTTTAAGAAACTTGCTTTTTCTCAGCAGGAGATACTGTTTCGAAGAAGAAACAGTTCCAGATTCATTTTTTTAAGGAAACCATTTAAGTTTCTTTATATTCTTTTTTATATTTAGCTGCAATGTCAATGGCATCACTGTATGCTTATGAGAAAACAACNNTGACAAAAAAGTAGGGATTTCAAGCTCAGTTGCATAAACCATTTCTTTTCTTAGACTTATAAAAACTTAGATAATTTGGGGAAATTCAGTTCAGCTTTCTTACCATAAAGAAAGGCGGGTTTTTATTCTGATTATTTTTAATAAAATAGACTAGGTAGAGAGCTTCACTCCTTAAAAAAAACAACTGTTTTGTGGACACATGAAATCTCTTTCCTTAGAGATTCAGAAATTCTGATAAATTTGAACTCTGAGACTGAGACAAGCAATGCTAGAAGTAACGCGGAGGCCGGCTGTGCAGATATTCGTCTCACGGGACATGAAACAATAATAATCTCTGTTAAAAATTCAACATAAATTCATCACCACCCAGCACTTTGGATTTGGGAATGACAGATAAATTCAAATTAGCAAATTTGAAAAATTAGGCATTCAGGAAAAGATTTTAATCCCTGGAAACACAGTCTATAATAAAGCTTTAATTTTTTGTCATTCAAGACAGATCCAGATAACAATTTAAAAATTAGTGTTACATCTTTATGCAAAATAACCTGAATTTTGATGGTACATCTAACTGCTGACTCTGACCTCTGCTTTACAAAAAATTCAGAGATTTTCCTGAACTTACATCATAAAATTATCTGTGGAAAATGGTATGTTCCATAAAAGAAGATGTAATTCCAAATGAAAAACAGGTTTAAGAGATTCAGTCATGATATTATAAATATTTTTACCCACAGCACTTGATACCGTAAAATTAGAACATATATTGCTTTGGCATCATGACTGAAATTTTGACTTCAACTTGCCTTTTCTGTGCCCCTGTACTCCACACATCAAATGAAGATAACACCTTTTTTCTGTCTTATCCTGTTGACCTTTTCAAAACTGTGGCTGTGTCAATACATCTACAACACCTACAAGTGATCTTCTACTCTGGATTATCTCCAGATTACCTACATGATAAAATGAATAATAAAAATAAGACCCCATGCTGGCTGACATCTAATCTCAGAAAACTAAAACTCTCACAACACTGCACACTATGAAGGGTGAGAAATGTGCTACAAATTTTAACTTCCAAAAAAGTCATGTGTTTGTAATACAGAAAACCAATTTTTTCTCAACTTTTCACACTGACAATTATTTTTAGCCTAATGCTGGAAGCCCTAAGATTTCCTTCTGTGAATTCTAAAATAGGCTCATTATTTGACTGAAGAAGCCAAAGTGAGTGTTCACATAAGGAGAATTACTTGCACAGGTTTTAATCCACTGTGCCAGGACCTTAATTTACCGTGCCATTTCCCAACTGTTTTCATACAACCTGAGCAAAGAACCACAGAATAGGACAAAAATCTTACAAGTCAGCTTCTATTACTGCCTAATAATTACTTAGTCTCTCTACACTTCTTTCAGAGTCTTCAAAGAAGAAAAAAATATTGTCCAAGTAAAAATTTGAAGGTGGAAAGCATCAAGAAATTTTCAGCATTCCTTTTTATTTTTCAGCTAGATACCCGAGAAAGGAGCTGAACAGTTTAATTATAATTCTTCACACAATATTGACATGAACTTTCTTTCTTTAAAAATAACCAGCTCACAATAAAGTTTTCCTATACTTCAGTTTTGCAGAAGTACAGTATATTCACAGGTTTATTAACCAAGGTTTTAGTGTTGGGGAATACAGGCTTCAATAAAATGTGCTTGTACAATATATTTTTGTTTGCAATTAGAAAGCAGCAAAAAGAATTAATTTGAAATTTTTCCATGTATGTCTGTGATGTGAAAAGGTTTCTGTGGTATCACCTGTCCCACTCAATAAAATGAACTTAGCAGTGTGACATAGTTTTATGGTCCTTCCCTCACCATAATAGAAGTACATGTTGTTTCTTTTTTAAGGTAGACACGATTTTTTCTGCAACTTTCACAAGAAACTGCAGTGCTCACATAACTCAAACAAAACTACCTGAAAGTGATAGTTATGTGCTTTACAAGTGACAACCATTTAGAACCTGTCAGTCAGGGAGAAAATTATTGCTCTTTGTGCATAAAATTGCAATTAAATTGTGCTTCTTGTGTTTCAGTTAAAAAAACCAAGCATCTCTAGACCACAATTTAAAGCATTAGAGAATAGACAAGATTTCTAGATATAAATTCAGTTTTCAGGTACATCATTGCAAATGTAAAGTCTATTGAACTGAAAAGCTTTCAAATGAACTTACAAGAACAACAAACCCAAAATTTGCCCCCTTCCTGCTCATTTCTATCAGCCTTTGTTCCATATTAACTACTGCTTACTGCTTTCCATGAAACAAAATTAACATTGTGTCCAGAAGTAATGTGAGGATTTTTTTGCCAAAGCTCTTTCACTATCATCTGATATTCAAAAATAGGCAGGCTCTGAAACTGGGCTTCATGACATAGTTTTCCTGACTGCTCTTCTCTGTTTTATATGCACTTCAGAAAACAAAGCTGTTTAAATTATAGAAAAGCTGCCTAAATGTTTAGCTGAAGGGTGTTAAAGATGTTTTTTCACAGTGTGGGCAATTAGAAAAATTACACTTCATAGCGCTCAAGCCTCATACATTAACAACAAGTGACAGAGTACGAGTAAGGAACAGGATGTTTGTTCTTATTATGATCGAAGAAAGATTAGGAGTCAAACTTTCATACTGGAATGGAGGACACATCTTCTCCTAATAGAAGATGATACAGCACTAACAAACAGCTGTTTAGGTAACCATGGAGGCTGGTGGGTGTTGCTGTCAGAAGCAACCCTCCTGGAGTCAGTTTTTGCCCATGAAAAAGAAATAGGAATGGTCCTTGCATATGGTGTTTCATAGGTGTTTATTTCTTCCCCAACCTAGCCAGCTGCCAGGCTCGCTGCAAAGACGAAACTCATGGCAAAACTCCAGTGTAAAACTAGAATCACAGGGGTGGTGGAAACATTTGGGACCAACAGGAACACAGAACCAAGGTTCATTAGCATAAAAAAGCAGAGGTTCCTGCAGCAGAAGCCTCGTGGCCGGAGTATGTCCCCCTCAGGGTCCCCTCCTCCCAGAGGGAGAGCAAGGGGAACCCCCACAGGTGGGCCTGTTGAATGAGGGACCACGAGTGTCCCCTGGAGGGGAGAGCTGTAGGGGTTATGGTGACAGAAAAGACCTCTCCCAGGATGCTTTGTTTCATCTTGCAAATGTACCCCAGTTCTTCCCTGCTTGGCCCGTTGGCCTCCCCACCCCTTTCTACCTTATCTGGAAGGTTCTCCTCTTTCCCTGTTCCCCCCAGTTGGCCCTTGTTCGCTTGCCACTCCCTCAGAGTTTCCCCACTGGCTCCCATACCCTAGTCCCTCCTGGGGACCAACCCTGTGCCCTCAGATTACTGGGCCGTGGTGCTCTCTCTCCACCCCTGCCCACCCCATATATAAACCTGGAGCCTTCCACTTTCACTCTCTCTTTGTCCTCTCCTCGTCTCCTTCCTTGGATCTACTTGACGCACGTGGCTGGAATAAACTTCTCCCATGGACTCTTTGCCGTCGACTTATTGAAGAAGCCATCCGGTCCGTGTGTCTGTGTGTGTGTGTGTGTGTGTGTGCTGTAGCCTGCCGAGTGCCTCCCAGCTGGAGACACTTTTGGAAGGTTACGGCTTACCACCACCAGACCACCACGCTAACAAAAACAAGGTAAAATGTGTGTATTTTTGTTGCTCTTCTGTGTTGAAAATGCAAGTATATTGGAGGTGGCATTCAGGACCCGTTGGTAAGATATTATAATCAGGACCCAAAATATACTAACAAAGCAGTTTCTCTCATCTGAAACACTGTGTAGGAAAATAAAATGTTACAGTAGTGGTCATGCACTGAAATACCACAGAAAGGACACGTTTGCTTTTCAGTGTACATTGTCATATGTCCCTTGTGCAGCCTGATACCTCTCAAATGCTATATTATTTTCAGTGCTATCTTATTAAGAACAGGAGCTCAAAGTAATGCTGCCCAGAAAATATCTAATATGACAGGTCACTGTCCTCCTAAACATAGCTAAACTCTGGATGTCTCATCCTCCAAGAAACCATTTCTTACAAATGGTAATACCTTTTCTTATAGAAACTAAAGATGCCCCCAAAAAGCCCCCAAAACATTTAATTGTTTTATATGAAAAACCCTGCTTTCCTTAAATCTGTCTTCTCCTTGCTCCACTGCACTGATGTCTTGGTTTGAAAGACAGGTGTCTGCTAAGGAAGGCAGGAGCCTCCCTTGGAATTGAAAATGCAACCCCCTTCCCTCTGAATTATTATAATTTTGNGAATACATACTTTTGGGCACATCTTACTTTGTAACCTAGGACAACTCAAGAAGTACCTTTGAAATAGGCATCTTTTCCATTTCAGGCATTCTTAATTACATTTTTGAGATACTTGCTTCAAATATTGAAAATTCAATTTTTATTTTGCTAATCACAAAACTGAAGGAAAACAATATAATCCTGACAGTTTGTTGAATCACAAGTTCATAGACAGTGGACATTCTGCAAGGCAAGATTGAAACAAAAGAATCATCTTAACCTTCTAAAGCAGGATCTGCAGCTATTGCATTGGACTAATTCTCAGTGTAGACATAGACTGTGATGAAAGGGAACATAGCACCAGTTGACCTGAGAACTGTTACCCATAGTGGAACTCAGACATCATTTTGCCTATAAACTTTATTTTACCTGTAAAAACTATGTTTTATAAAGCTCATAGAATACAAAGAGGCTGTGAATTATTCCCTATGTAAATCATATTATTGACAAAAATCTTATAAAAATAGACAAGATTTATAAGAAGAATATTTAAGCTTCCTTGTGGCACTCAAGGATTTTAGTTATTAGAAAACAGATAAGAAATAGAGAAAACTTGCATAAAAATAACATATTTGTGAAGAAGAAAGAGTAGTATCTACACAGTTCTTTAATCTGTTGATATAATCTGGATAAAAAGAAAGGGACACAAGTGAAAAAAACTGGGCAGTAATGGACTGGATAGTGACAAGAATCTCTTATGCAAAGAATACTTTGTATAAGTGATGTAAAGGTACAATAGGCTGAGTCCAAAAATCTCTTTGGAGCTGTGAAGTATGCTTTCAATAGTTCTGAAAATGCTGTATTTCTATAGTCCAACTGTTAGCAATGTTCTTTGTAGCTTTCTCACCTACGTAAAAAGTTCCAGTGTAAAGAAAAGAAACTTAAATTAAGAGGCAATTGATGAAATATATCACAAGCTCTTTCTGCAATTTACCCAAGCTATGTTAAATATTAGTATATTATTTATACTTAAATCTGGTGTATTATTTACTCCATAAATGTATTAAAATACAGATTTTCCTCTTACATTACCTGCCATCAGGGTCAACAGGGCTTCTAGGAACTACTTGAACAACAAGGAGAGCATTCACTAGTAAAATAGCCAATTAATATTCTGAGAATTCCAGAGGGAGTTTAAGCTTGATAGTTATAAATTTGGAATGGCATGTTCAGTTTAGGCAGATTAATTAAAATATTCAGGTACATATAGTTATCATATTGAATTCATATCTTTTTATACTAAGGTTGCATTATTTTGATAAAATGATATATTAATACCAAGAGGTGCTAATTGGGTGTGAATAAATGTCACAATGAATTTTTCAGGGAAGGTCAATAGGACATTGTCAGTCAGTGTCAATGTAAATGTCTCTTACTGGTAAACACAACCCCTCCAATCCTGTCTTCAGCAAGGTATAGGATAATTTCAATAGTGACAGCAAGGACCAATCAGTTTCTTGTGTTGCATTACCTATTAACATTTGTAGATTTGTAAAAAGAGTTATTTTTTCAAGCTAGAGTAATTATCTCATCAGGTTGTAGATATCATTACAGCTGATAGCACATGTATCTGGTCATTCACCTTAAGAGTCTAGTATTTGCCTTGGAAAATTATACATTTTACACAAAATCGCCCCCCACCTTCACAAAAGAGGTAATTTTAGATCTATTCTTTTAGTGAAGCTCTTCTTAAAGCATTCTTTTTTAAGCAGTAAGAGAAAACACTTTCAGGTACATAATGTATATCTAAAGTAGAAATATACATTCTGCTTATGTGTTGAATTGTATCTAATTTAATATAAATTTCAATAGCTCCAGCTAGACTTGTAAAAAACTACATGTGCTATTTGAGCTACATCAACAAAAGGAACCCCATGAAATGCTGTGAAAAACAGCTGTATTAACTGGCACCTTGCTTAGTAAATGATCCCCTCACCGGGATCATATAAGAACTTCAGCGTCCGGCATCTACAAGAAAAGGTCCATCAAATATAATACAGACATTCACACATAATATATATTTTACATTTGGGATGATTTTTGTATTCATGAAAATAAAGGACTGACAACAGGAGAGCAGAGTATAACATAGATGGGCACTGCAGACTGTCATAGACAGACTTCCCCACTAAACTTTGCCAGTGAGCAAGTCTTGACCTGCAACCCTTTTGCTGTTCCAGTTCCTGGCCTTTTTTGACTAAAGACTGCCAAGTGTGGTGAACTGAGCCAAACTCTGTGATGTGAATAAATATCCACTGGGCACAGTGACGTACTTTCAACATGTTAAATATTATTTGTGGTATAGCAATTCTTAGAGCTATGGAAGTCAGTAAAATCTGAATTGACAAGCCAACTCTATTACTGTCTTCTTAATTTTTTTTTTTTAATACCCTGAAAATTTCCATCTATAAGGAAGTATGGTAAAGGTACTATTTAATACTACACTTTGGAAATGATTATTTGTACTCTACTGCCAAATCCAGCTGGTGTTCCCATTATGACCTCCCCTGAGAGGCACGTACATTAACTGAAAGCTGATATTATTGGACAAGACTGTATGAAGCAAAGTATCTCAATCTAGATTTCATTAGACCACAGACATTCTGGACAGAACTGTCATTTCAAAATTTCTTTGCTGGGCTGCTTCCTCTTTGAAGGTTCTTGAAGAGGCTTCCTCTCCAGAGCCACCTTGAAGCAGTGCAGAAATAAGAGCACTTTTAAAATGACAGGTCTAAGGAGTCACAGTTCTCTGCATTAAATATTTATATTTTTAAGACTGAATTTAGAAGCAAGGGGCTTTCTCATGTAGTTTGCTTCTACTGAACTCCTTCCACTTCAAAGATCCAGGCCAAGAATACACAAAACTCTTCAGGCAGCATATGAAGAAGGGAAACTCAGATTCAAGCCATTGTTTTAGTACTTCAAGCTCAAGCAAAATTTTGAAGTATCACTTATTTCAGATACCTTAAGTAACAGAATCTCCATTTTCTTCCCTACAGACTTCAAACACCCCAACACACAGTTATATCCAAAGTGGTATCCAGTTACCCAATCTGGCAACTCATGTGAATGTCTAAATCGAGTCTGTTATTTTTTTTAAAAAATCCAGAAATCATAAAGCAAAGAATTGTCTCATGAATTTACATTTTCATCAGCTTCAAATACCTCTCTTAAAGGTGATGAGGGAACATTACAAACGTGATCCGAAATTAAATTGAAAGTGTTTCCCAACTGACTTCAAGAGACCTTTGAACAAAGCAAGGAACGGAAAAAAAAGTTTGAAAATTTAATGTGTTTCTTCTGTCCCCTGCTGCTGAATCAATCATTGTGCATGAAGTAAAATGTGAAGCTGGAAAGGTTATATATAAATAAATATATCTCCCTCAGAAAATGTTTTTTATTACAGCTGAAACACTTTGCAGGGATAGAATTGACCTGACAAAACTTTCAGAAGAAACTAGAAAAGCTCTGAGATGAACAGCCTTTCACAATTCCTAACAGCGGAAAGCAATTCTCTATTGTCATTAACACTAATTTCATAATGCAATTGAAATTCTGCAATTTTAGGAAAGTAATTGTTAAAATTTTGTTAAAATAAATCATTACTGTTGTGTCTTCATTTGCAATGTCTCAAATTTTAGCAAAAAAAAAAAAAGAAATTAATATCTCTAGTTGTTTTTATCACACTTGAATGGGTGAGAGCTCAGAGTGCCCATCCTAAATTGTATTCTTTGCTTCATTGCTCGGAGAAGGGACTTGAATAGTTCATATGGGAAGTAAAGACAGCTTTTAATATGTACTGGTAGCTCTTGGACTTCACACTTTGAGTGAATATGGGCCAGCTACCTATAAAACAAGTATCATACCAGTTTGCTAGAGGAAATGACCCTTTTGAGATTCAAACTTCATTCTAGCTCTATTTTGTACAATTTATTAGGTGAGAACAGCTTTTGTATAGTATAGCTTAGCAACTTCAGTGACAGATTTAATTTCCAGTTATCTCTGCTACAATAGTAAATAAATCTCTCAACTGAGAGTGTTCCTGTGTGCTTCCATATTGTCCTAAAATGAAACATATTCCGCCATAACTGTTTATTGGCCATTCAACTTTAACTGACCAATTTTTAGGCAGTTATCAGTTGGCTATTTTCTTTAGAGCAGATAACATCCCTGACTGTCAAACTCCTTTTCCTTCCCTGTTGTCAAGGAGTAAAATTATGTATTTGTGAAACTTTAGAAAACATTTCCTCTATCACCTGAAACATGGAATTGAAGAAAAAAGAGAACAATACCCTGTGAATGGGCAGCTGTCTTGGGGTGACCAGCACAGCAGCCTATTTCCTCTTTGAATCATCAAGAAGCTTACAGCAAATTAAGAATGGGTATCCTGAAAAGTAAGCAAGTGTTTTTCATTATTTCATTGTCTAAAATAAATAAATAAATAAATAAAATCCCCCAGGTATCTTTTACAAATCTGCAGTATCATTTGGAAGTGCCTAAAGTCCAAATACAAAAGGATTGCTTACCAACATGACAACTAAGTAAGAAATAGACACTAAGACTTAAACTCAACTTGATATTTTCAATTCAGCCTGATTTTTACTTTTCTTTATGCCAGAACGTTTTTAAGAAGATATCTTTCATGGAATTCTGCAGTCCTACAAAATGTCATTTAGTAGTTTAAATCTGTGTCACCAAATAGAGAAAAATATATGCTTGATATAAAAAAGAAAAAAAAGTAACAGAAATAGATTTCATTTTTAATCCACTGCCAAAATCCATCTGACAAATGCTTGGCCTTTTGCCAATCGCAGTTGAGGCTGACATGAAGATTTGTCAAATTGGGTTGACATTACTATATTAATTCTATTCTTTACTTTGGGAGGTTGGCAAGGAGAAGGTAAAATTCCTAGTAGAGGTACTAACATTTTGGAGAGTAGCAGTAAGCTACTGAATAATGCTTTGTGGAAATGAAGTAGATGGAAAACAAATACTATATTGTCAGATAGCTATCTTTACCTGAGCAAACACAAGCAACAGTGAAATACTAAAGCAAGTATAGATATTCCTACACATACATGCACATACACATACACATTCTAAGCAGTGCTTTCTGACATTAAGCAGCAAATTACACCCTGTTTTGCTTTATAACTTCAGTTATAAATATATATGTTTTACCTTATAGCTTCAGTAATATGAAGCAACAGGCTATAACAAACTTCGTATTTTCTTCAATCATGCCTGATCTTGAAGAATGTTACTCTTTCTGCAACATACCATGACAGTAGAACGGAAAATTAAACAGGCTGTTTGGATCTTTTAGTCCAGTGCCTAATCACTGAAGCTGATGTATCATAAAATATTTCTAAATATTTTGGATGTCTGTATTCTTCTTAAAAGGTTGACCACATCTCGGTCATGCCTTGCCACACTTTTGGTGTGCTGTAACTATTATTTAGACCTTTCTTTCCATTTCCTGGTTTCTTCCCACTCCCTTCTCCCGAATGCCTTTCCTTTGCATTTCCTAACTCAAGGAGCACAAGGTCTTACTACTCTATACAATCACATCTGTTGTTTTTAAGTTAGTTGGAGCATACTGAGTGATCAAATATTCCAAAGTTCAAACCGTGAGAGAATATAATGTTTGGCAGGACTATTCCTCAGCTTGGGAACTCCTGTTTGTCCAGAAAGGACCAGTTAACTTACCCTTACACAACCAATCATATGTTCTTTATACCTTGTTTCTAAATATTAAAAATAATTATGACACTGTTGTTACACTCAGAATCAAGGTCCCTTTGCTTCAAGACAAGTAATATGAAGGTCTCTCTTCAGCTAAGGGTTTTTGTTTGGTTCTTTTTGCTTGCTTGCTTTCCCTAGTAGAATTAGAAATGCATGTCATATGTTTTATTTGATATCATAAAACTAAGAGGTTTCTAATGCTGTTGTTTACCATATTTTGTTAAATTTAATGCAAATCAAATATAAAACATTAGAACAGATCTGAAAGAAATAAATTTGAGAAGAAAGATATGGTCTTGATGCTGTAAATTGTTATATATTAGCTTCCCCTATGTATGACCAGTCCCAAAGGCTACTGGACTTGTAACACTACAGCAGTTCTATACTCAGAAGTCAGACTGAAGGAGTTCTGTGGATCGGGGTAAGACATGTTTTGAATTGTGAGCTCATACTAGAAACAGCTGAAAATTTTTGCATCTGGAAACTGGTTGTAGTTATAAATGATATGACTTTGGGAAACTGTTGCAGTGGGGTGGCTGCAACCTTTCCCTGGGAGACAGCCTTGGCCCGTGGAAGAATCAAGGAGACGATATTTGATAGATGTTTCCAGATTTTATTCCCCCTGGCCGCACATGGCCGGAACCCGGCAGGGACTCCGACACCGACCTGCCCCCAGAACAGGTCTGGAACAACCCCCCCGGGGTCCCGTGAACACTCCCTTAAGTACAGAACTCCCGCGGGCTACATTCAAACTGACCAATGGGTGACAGGATTTGGGGTACACATGACCAAGGGAACAGGGACAGAGAAACCCCGTGCCCCACGCATCCACTCATGCTCATCCCCCCCACGGGGGTCACCTCTTCAGGAAACTTTTGTTGTGGTTCTTTAATCTTCTAGTTTTCAACTTAAACTTGTTTCATTAAAGTGGGGGATGCCTATTCAAGGGCTGCCTTTATAATTTGTGTTACTAGTTCAGATGGAGATCTGGTTTATGTGTATGATTTCAGCAAGGAAACTTTGTTGTATTTACTAAACCATATGTTTTTCTACAGCCTGCTTGGAATTTATGGTGAGATTGTTTTGGTTTAAGTTGACAACTACAGTATGTTTCAAGTTAGCTGATTTCCACTGAAAACTTTAGCCTCTAATGAAATGAAATTTTGAAATTTTCAGGCAATTACATTTTTCAGCTTTGGTGATAGGGTTCTGTTGCAAGGATTAGTTTGGGGATTTTTTGTTGTTTTGTTCGGTTTTCTGGTTTTTTGTTTGTTTATGTTGGGGTTTTATTTTATTTTTCTCTAAAAATTGATAAAATTGTTTGAAAGGTCTTATTATTGCCTTTTGTGGAAAATTCATTATTTTTCATAGGATCTAGAAACTGAGAGTTCTTTATCTGTAAGCATCCATTCCATTATTAGAAATAGCAAAAATACACTCAGCCAATTTAGAAACACTTATCAAGCACCCTTTACTTGCCTGAGTATTCTAAAATTGGAAACATGTCACATGACTATTTCTGAAAAATATCAGCCTAACAAGACTAGAACAGTAGTTCCTGAAAAGTAGGGGGTGCCCATACAATGCAGAGCAAGAAAGAACATCCAGATAGGTAGAGCAGACTGGCTTCTCATTCACTTAATGGGACATTTGCTGAAGTCTTTGGATGAGTTGATTGAACCACTCACTCAACACAAGAGGAGTATCTGCCTTCCATAAGACCTCAGTTACAAATCTTGGTTGTGTAGTTGCAACTCTACAACTTCCTCAGCTGAATCAGCTAAGAGACCTAAGGTCTCTTACATATAGTCTTTGGATCAATGTATGCAGACATATTCTGTCTCAGATTTGCATGGATATTACAGACTCTATTTTAAAGTATGGAGTAATCCGAGGATGCATTTTTTAAGAGCTTCTTCACCACTTCCCTCATGGCATGTATCCTATATTATGCACTGACGCAATTGCTTTCTAAACCAAAAACATTATATAACAGTTGTCTTGTAAAAAATAAAAATTAATAAATATGCTTCAAATATTTATAATAATATACATATGTCAAATAAAATAACAATAGCACAATAAATGCACATTTCATACAATGAAGTCCTTTAGCATTTGCAGAATGAATGGGAAAAGCCAGTGCATATAGCCTAGCCTATCTCATTTCTTTTTGCTTTCAAGACCGTCATGTTTGTTAGCAACTAAATATAGTATTTAGTAAATAAATTATATTCTCAAATGTATCATTTTAATTGACATATGAATCTTATTAACAAGGAGGGAACAGAAAATGTGTAAGGTCTATTGATAAGCACAATTCTTATTTCCCTCTAGCTCTGGCAAGCCAGACTTTCTCTCTCACGTCAAAAGCCTAATCTAGCAGCAGCTGCCATAAAAGGGTTCATCATTAGAAGTACTTTACAATTCACAATTGCTTTCATCTTTGCAAATGTTGGTCAACATCAGCGCACGGGCTGTGTCTGGGAGGGAACTGGATTCACAGCAGTGCTGTGGTGCAGTGCTTTGGATGCGTGGCTATAAAAGTGCTGACAATGCTCCGATGTAAAGCCATTTCAGCGCTCTCTCTTTTTCTCCACCTCCCCAGAGAGTAGGCTGGGGGCAGGTAAGAGATTGGAGGGAAGTGGCTGGAATAGCTGACTCAAACTGACCAAAGGTATATCCTAAACCATATGGCATTGTGCTCAGCAATTAAAGTTCAGGGAAAGGAGGGGAAAGGAGGGGAAAGGAGGGGAAAGGAGGAATGTTTGTGGTTGCAGCACTTGTCTTCCCAAGCAACCGTTACACATGTTTAGGCCCTGCTTTCCAGAAAATGGCTAAATGTCTGCCAGCCTATTGGTAAATGCATTCCTCTTCTTTCTTTGCCTGTATGCGCAGTTTTTGCTATTAAGCTATCATTGTCCTGATCCACAAGTCTTCACACCTTTCTTCTATTTTGTCCCACTTCCATGGGAGAAGGGAGTGAGTGAGTAATAGGCTGGGCATTTGGTTTCTAGCCAAGGCTAACCCACAACAGTCAGGAAATCAGGAATTCTGATCTGTATTAATATATGTCAGTGGTCAAATGATGCAAGGCAGTTACCAAATAAAATCCTAGCTTAATTGCAGACTCTTCATGGGAAAAAAAAAATTTAATATAAAACAAATTTTGGCTGAGGAAGTAAGAGATGAATAAACAATCTCCATGCTGAGAAGTCCAGTTCCCTTGCTTCTCTACAAAGTGATATAACTTATTAGGAACAAAGACAGGTCATCTCAAATATTCAAAAGTTATTCTCTAAAAAAGAAGTAACATTCTGAATGCACACAGGCTTGTACAAGGATAAGTTCCAGTGTAAAGAGTTTTTAAAGAAAAACAGCTGGAAAGGAAGTGCTGAGTTTTAGGAAATGTATTTTCTAGGTTACCATCTTCCTTATATCAGGTTTTATCACCTCTATTAAGATTAAACAGCTTCGCGATTCAGAAAACTCTCAATCATTAAAAAAAAAAACCAATTTACAAGTTCTCAAAGCTTATACTGAATTGACCAGGAGTAATTCTGATCAATGTACATATGAACATAGTAGGCAAAAGGTCTGAACACTGGGAGCTTCCACATCTGAGCGAAAGCCAAAAGGCAAGCACCATTTTGCCTGCTGGCAGTGGGGTATGATTTAATATAACAAGTGCTATAGAAGACAACTACCCCTAAAGCTGTAAAAAATGAAACAAGGTCCATATTCATCCAGTTTCAAAGGATTAGGTCTTAAATTTTTTTTTTTTAATTCCTATAACACTTTCCTAATGACTCAAGGTCCCTGTAACAAGAAGTCTTACTTTCCACACTATATATCTACAATGCATTATTTCTTTGGTTTCTCAGAGATACATTTTTGCCATATTACCTTGTAGTGTAAGAAACCAAAGGTTCTTTGGCCTATGACCAGAAACTGACATGATAAAATTCAGAAGACTTTTAAGAACCACATAAAATGCTTTGAAAATAATTTTGGAAGATGAAGGCATACCAAATCTGGTTATGATTATTTTCCCACTGTAATGTTATGTGTCCATGGCAGGTATGTTACATAGAAGAGGCATAGATAGAAAATTAATTTTCATTGCTTTTTCTATGGAAAACATACTTAACTCACTACCCAGAAAAATATCGATAAAATAGTAAAAGTGTGTTTTAAATAAATTCTGCGGCAAAAATGTACTTAATAGATTTTAACTGATTATTTGTGTGGTTCATTTAACTGATGGAATATTAGGAGATACACATGGATGTGATGCATTGAGCCCACTCAATTCTTTACAAACATTTAAAACTTTATTAGCTGATAGAGTAGGAGAGATTTTTTGTTGTTATTGTTCCTGCTGTTTTCATATGTTCAGCATATGGTATGTCTCGCTGAAGCCCAGCTGACACTAGAAATCAATAAAGCCTAGTTGCACTTATATCCAAGCATCATTTGTGAATGGCATTAACTGTACTTTTATCAACTCAAATGCTATGATCAGCTTCTGATCAGTAAAGAACAAGTCATGAGATTCATAAATTTCATGTGTCACAACCTATTATTGGGTAGAGTTTTACAATATTTCATCCTCCTTCTTTCTTCCAGGGTTGGGTATTTCATTAAATTCTAAGTAAACCGTCTAGTGCAAAAAGTGAGTTGGAACTTTGTTTTTAACTGGTTTTGACCTTTGTTAAAATGGTTCCATTGCAGTGTGTCATATACAAGTTGTAATTATGCAGTCCCTAGAAGTGTGAATCGGTTTAATGTACCAACAAGTTATCCATTTTAAAAATGGATTTACCTTTCTAAGGATGAAGTTACATCAGCGTAAAACTGAGTATGAGCTTAACAGCTTCCCAACTCCAGCGCTGAAGATGCAGTTTTTGCAAGATGCCTCTTCCAAGTTTGCCTTCCTTCTCTTGAATTTTGATATCCTGATACAAGCTTAGGCAGAATATAGTTATCAATTATTTTCTAATTACAAAAAGTTACTTGAAGGTTAGAGGTTAGTATAACATTTTTCATAAGGGATATAAATACTTAGTTTGCATTTCAGTGTACATTTGCAACTTGACCAGCACTTCTCACCTAATTCCTCTCTGCAGTCATGGCCTCTATGAAGCTGAACATGTTAGTTTACTGTGTGTACTGTAACAAGACCATTCTGTTCCAAAGAAATGTCTAATATTTTGTCAGGTCTGAAGATCTGGCACCCACTTTATTATCTGTATTTTCTTTTTATCAATCTTTAAATCATCTTTGTAGCTGTCAAGTCCAAGTATACTAAACTGCATCACAGTTATACTGTGAACTTCATTTTGCCTTTATTAAAATCTGACTCCTTGCACATTTATAATTTTCACCTCAGAGGCAAAATCTTTTGACCCAATACATATTCTGATAAATGAACAAAAAGCTTGGATGCCTCTTATTTCAGTGTATGGTTTTAACACTTCTTTGCCTCCTCGCATGGAAGTTCAGAGAGAAGGTGGTACCTAATGGCATTTTACAAGCAGTACCACAAATATCCTGGAGTGTGTAACTCTACGTTCCCTTCACCCACTTAAGCTTGCCAGTACCCACTTGGCTCATTGAACAATATTCCAAGCAATTTTGCTTGTTTTGTTTTTGGTTTTGCTGGGTTTGCTACAGCTGGGAAGATTATGCTACTGTTTCATATTTTAATTCTATTTTAAAACTTCAAGATTAAAGGCCTAGAAACAGTTCTGTAATTCTACAGCCTCTTGGAAAGGACTTCATGGTGATTCAAAACAGTTACTAAGTTCCAACTCAGAACAAGATAATATGGCCAGCACTTTGCAGAATTGTCGATAAGGTGGAATGTTACTTAAAAAAAATTAAATTTCTAAGGTTGTTTACTGTTAAAACAATTGTAGGTACTGTTCATCAGTTAATTAATAAAGATTTTATTTCATGTTTAATATTTTATAATCTTCACCAATCCTCTTGAGACATGGATTTCAGAAAAAAAATAAAGCTCACAACACTTTCACTTATCCCCAAAATCTTAGGGAGTGTTCAGATCACTACTATAACAATGAATTGCGTAAATCCAGAACATGAACATGATTAAAATATGAAATTCAGTGGACTAAGAAGCACTATTAAAGGAAGTTAGACAACTTAGATATTTTCATTCAATCCATGAATGTAGAAATGGCTGAGACTCTTTGATAACTCCTCCTCTCAGTTTTGAGAATTTCACTGTACTAGATAGAATTTAATCACTGAGAAAGAAAAGATTCATATACAATGCTTTAAGTCTTGAGGTTTCACTCTACTCCATTTTACTTTAAAGTAATGTCGTTTGGTGTTCTAAGAATTTCCAGATCTTTTTTGCTTGGAAGTTTCATTTTCTACTATTACTGTAATCAACAGAGCCTGGCACTTTACAGAAACACAGACATTTTATACAGAACAAAGGAATCTGCTTCATATTCTTTTAGGGTAGAGGGAGTAGATGATAGTGCAGAAAAATCTCTTCCTCTTCAAGTTTTGTTTAACCAGCTTTTTAAATAAAAATTTATGACCTGTTACATCATCTTGGATATGAGTTTATCTCTAGCCCAATGTCAATAAATAGGACATGTGATTTCTACAGACATCCTAAAAATAGGAAATCCAGAAACCTCATTTTCTGCACAGATGATAACAAAGAACTGTCATGGATTGACACCCCTTCCTGCTCTTCAGGTTTTTTCTTCCTTTTGGCTCTGTTTCCTTGAGGAAGTGGTTTGCAGCAACAGGTGCTGTAATTTCCTCCAGAACTTGATAGAACCAATCAACTAATTTGAATATTGACAGCTCTATTGAGCCACTTAGAGAAGGGAGACGCCTCTGTGAATTCAGATTTAAAAAGGGACAAGGCGGGAATTGCTCTCTTGCATTTCCGGCGTTGACAGAGGTAACTTGAGGGCCCGCTCAACCTCCAGGGGGGCTGGGCCGGCCCGGCGGGGCCCTGCTGGGTCCTGCCTGCGCAAACCTGTGCAGCCTGGTGGGGGCCGGGCCAGGCCATGGTCCAGCTCAGCTGCGGGGCCATGGCCTTAATTCCCTCTGCCCCAGGTGTGGGGGGATCGGACCCACATCCCCGGCCCCGTGTGGGCTGGCCTCTCCCAGCGGGCCTGGCTAGGCCTGGCCGCTGGGCCCAGGGGTGGCAGGCCGGGCCACAGCCCCTAGGCTGCATTTTGGCAGTGTGGGCCGAGATGCCCGCCCTTCACTCCAAAAAGCAATTCCAGCCACAAGCAGCTGCACAGCTGAAGCTGCCTGCTTCAGCAGCAGAGAAAGATAAGGTCCAGTTTTCAAGGTCCCAGCACGGGAAGATTAACCCCTTCAGTGTTGTAGGTTTTTCCTCTGAGATATGAAACCTGCAATCCTTTGCCAGGAAAGGCAAAGACACAGAAGAAAGGGCTGAAGCCTAGAGAGAGGAGAGAGGGGAGATGCTAGAAGCTGAAATTCTTTTGTAAACCTATGGTGATGGACTCAGGTATTAGAGACTCCNAAAGGGGAAAATGCGAACTAAACCATTACAAGGACAAACAGAACCCGTAAGAGGAAGCCAACCATTCCTATACAGCTCTGATGAGATCCCAGCATTTCTCATAGCCTGACAGATGATAGCTCTCCTATCAAAAGGGCTTTCAGCAAATATAGCAAAATTAGCCTGTGCTTTATCTGAAGTACCACATCTGAAGCTGGTTTGTGATAAATATTTCATGAGGGGTTTTTGGTGGTTTTTAACATATTATTCATTTTTAAAAATAAAGCAGTGCATTCAGAAAAAGTGCTGCAAGTCAAGTACTTGGGTTCCACTCAGATTGGATTAATAAACCACATCTGACCTGAGGCAAGACATTTAGCCTGGTGTTGTCTCTAGCTGTTTGTAGACATGAACCTAAACATAGCCCAGAGTCCCCTCAGTGTTTTTCCCAGTGAGAGTGGTGATTTAGAGGCATTATTTATTTATCTGTTTAAATAAACGCCTACCTATGAAGAAAGTCCGGCAGTGGGCATAGCTGCTGCATTACCCTATGCCTTCTACAGAACATTTGACTTCTGCCTTCACTTTGGTCAAAAATGGATAGAAAATGAAAATCAGCAAACTTCTCCATGCTACATTTCAAGATTAGGCCTTGGTAATATTTCGTTAATTATTTGGTTTTGACTCCAGATTTAGTGCGTTTTGCTTACAGTTCAGAATCATGTAAGGGCAGAACTTTAATGAGAAAAAGAACTAAAGATGAAGAATGTTCCTAAATCCTGAATCGAAAATAACTCAGAGGACAAAGGCTAAGAATTTGGTGTAAGTTTTAGAAAGCAGTAAAACCTTTAATACGGGGGCTATGTAGTGCTTATAATCCACAAAGAAGGGTTGCCATAAGGACACAAATGCCATTGATTTCCATCTAGATGTAGAATACATTCTGACAGTAGGTAAAAGGTATTTGAAACAACATTTTGTTTGTAGGTCATCTACTTTGGCCTAAAGCAATTTATTCCCATATCACAAGTTTATATGCAGTGCTAGCCTGTTAATCATGGAGAATATACTACTCTTCAATATTTTATTATAAATATACACACAAAACCAAAAAAGGGCTTAGAAATAGAAGACATTTAACCCCCAAGAGAGATATTATAGTAATATGTCACGAGGGTGAATCTTTTTTGCAATTTAAAAAATTGCAAATTACAGTCAAATGATGACAATTAGACAATCCATGTGTTTTTCTAAAAACAACCTAATTTCAAATAAACAGGAGTCTTAACTATCTGGTACAAAATTGTCACTTTGTCACAACTTTTCTTTCACATTTAGCAAAAGAGAAGAAAACTCAAAAATAAATTCTTGAATTATTAGAAATCAAACCAAATATTCCATATCTGGAATAAGGTGTAATGAAAGTTATATAGAAAATACAGTTTATTTTCAGAAACTTATATAGACTATAATAATATTATTTGAAACCATCTCTTTACCTTCATTTTAAAACTGATTTCAACAAAGAATCTCATTGCAGGTCCTGCTTAATATCATTCAGTCATTCTGTTCATATTCCTCAGAAACACAGAATTTAATTTTCTTTTATCTCTAACATGAGTAGCATGGTAAGATCACAAGATGAATAGATCTTGAAATGTTATTTTAGCAGGCTGTAGGAAGTTTATAAGTTTAGCATTGCTATGAAACATGTTCCAGTGGTCTGGTTTTTTTCGGGACTGCTCANAAAATAAATTCTTGAATTATTAGAAATCAAACCAAATATTCCATATCTGGAATAAGGTGTAATGAAAGTTATATAGAAAATACAGTTTATTTTCAGAAACTTATATAGACTATAATAATATTATTTGAAACCATCTCTTTACCTTCATTTTAAAACTGATTTCAACAAAGAATCTCATTGCAGGTCCTGCTTAATATCATTCAGTCATTCTGTTCATATTCCTCAGAAACACAGAATTTAATTTTCTTTTATCTCTAACATGAGTAGCATGGTAAGATCACAAGATGAATAGATCTTGAAATGTTATTTTAGCAGGCTGTAGGAAGTTTATAAGTTTAGCATTGCTATGAAACATGTTCCAGTGGTCTGGTTTTTTTCGGGACTGCTCAACATGCCACAGAGTTGTGTTACAACTTTGGTAGACTGCTGATTCTGAAAAGTCTGTATTTTTGAAGTCATTTCTGGCCCTGAAGAAGTGACCCTTTGTCACCTTCAACTCATCAACTGCTGTCTCATATGACATCCAAAACGATAGTTTAGCACTTTGAAAGCACTTAGCACAAATGTTGCCTTATGGTAAAACCTTTGTCTTTGAATGCCAATTTAGTTTTCTTTTCAGCATTCTAAGCAGTTATGTTCAATAGAGTCTGATTCAAAACAAGTGCTGGACATGGGTAGTGCAGCATCTCCCTTCCACTGCCAGTTCCTGCTATTTATCCACTTTTGAGCTGATAAAGGCATTACATCTCACAAATAGTGTATCTGCGATTTCCATTTAAGCAAAACATTCCAGTTTTTGGTTGTTTAGGGAGGCATCCAACCTTGAGGCTTCTCTGTCTTCTATTCCAGCAGAAGAATCCCTTTCTCAGCAGTCAACCCTTCCACACACTAAACTCTAGTTTCCTAATAACTTTAAGGCAATGGAGCCAAAATCCTGAGCTGGCATGAATTACACAGCCTCTAGCTGGGGCAGTGGAGCATAAAAATCTCAGCTGGAAGAGTAGTTTAAACTTTTGGTATCCATCTTTCTCAGACTAAAATAATGTCTAAGAAGTAAATACAAATCATCATTCAAAGCATGCCCTTATATGAAAATGTTAATTGTAGACACTGGGAAATAAATTTTCAAAGTTAATGAAGAAGGTAGAGAACCATTCTGAAAATACTGGCCAGCGTGAGAAGAGAGGTCAAGGAGAGCCAAGTGGCCAAACTTTGGAGCTCCAGTGATAATCTTCAGGGGACTTATCTGAACCAAGTGCCCCTCTGACAATCTTTTAATAAATTAAAAAAAAAAAAAAGGCAACCCATATTTATTTTGTTAGTCTGATTCTCCTTCAGATCTTGACCAGACATTTGTCTGATATGTGCCTGCAAATTAGCAAAAATTAAATTTAAAAAATAGTAATTCTTTTAGGAAATAATAGAAACCCCATTAGCTCAGTACTAGAGAAAATAAAAAAAAATTGATACAACATGGATAGCTTCAACTTTCTTCAAGGCAATTTTGTACTGTCATTTAACATGTTATAAAATTCAGCAAAATGGCTAACTGGTACAAGAACTTACAAGAATTTTATATCAACATACATGAAGAGAAAAAGCATTTAAAAACTTNAGCAGTCAACCCTTCCACACACTAAACTCTAGTTTCCTAATAACTTTAGGGCAATGGAGCCAAAATCCTGAGCTGGCATGAATTACACAGCCTCTAGCTNTATCACTTTTACACTGACATTACTTAAGTTCAGTGGAGTTGTTTCTAATTTACAGTATAGCATGTGAGAAGTATCAGATCCTGAGACTTTAATGTACCTAACATCACAATATAAATGAGCAACCTTTGCTGTGAATCAGAAATCTCTAAAATAGATAGAGAGCTTAGTACAGGAATATCATAATGCTGGGTGGGAGGGGTTAGTACTTTTGTTCTTTAAAAAAAAAAGGCAAAAACAAAACCTGAACTTCTGCAATACTGTACATAGCTGTATTAAGCTTTCTGGATTACTTCTTGGTGTGCAGTTTTAATATCATTCTTTGACAAGGTCAGGTCTGCTTTCTCTTTTAGGCAGATCACAATATTCAAGTTACAGCTAATTGGTTTGATTATTTGTTCTGTAACCTCTAATTCCCTATGACCTTTTCCAAGCCCATTTTCAGTTTAATGAGCCAAACTAGTAAAGCTTATACTGGACTTTGATGAGACCTGTCAGAATGTCTTGACAAATTAAGTGTTCCACGTACTAGGTTGCTTTCAGACCAAATGCAACTGCAGAGTTAATGTTATTTTTCTTTCAAGATATATCATTTGTCTATACAGAACCATTGATTTTCACAGGAAAAAAACACAACCAAACAAAAATATTTATTTTTCTATATTACCCATACCATAGGCTGGTTCCTAAAGATTAAATATGTGTGTGTGTATATATATATATATATATTTGTATCCATCCAACATTGTAACTTTAATCTTTTTCTTACCCACTTCACTATTTTATTAAGCTACACTGACTTATACAAGAAGTCCACCACGGTAAATTCTGTAGTTGGGATAGAAACATCCTTACAGAGTACAAACATTTCTAATAAAAAAAAAAAAAAAGGATTAAGAAAACCTGAACTTTTCCCTTAAACTATGCCATCATTATCGATTGTGATCATAACAGTGAATTCTTAAAACAAGAGAGGTATAACTGTTCAGTGTTTTGATTTAGACTTTAGTATTACAATTATGTATTATAAATGGCATGACTTCCCTTTTTAAGAAAATAAAAAATAAAGTTCCCTTGTCACACCCTGCCCCAGTTTTGACAGTGGGCTACGATGTTGATCTGCTTCAGGAAACCTGTTTTCTCTTTGGCTTTGAAAGATCTATGTTTGTGCTTATTTTTATAAAATTGTCACTCTGAAGTAAAGCCCAAAAATTCCATTATCTAGAATAATGAAATGCAAAATGGTGGGAAGTAAAAAAGGGGAGGGAGAAAAGTGCTCCAAGTAGCTTTTTAACACCTCCTGGAAGGGCTTAAGTACTTACAATTGAATTCGGTTCATCTACACCGTTCCTCCTAGCACTTGCTTTTCCCATACCACAGTACAAAGATTTCTCTGTGATGTCACCCTTTACAAACCACACGTGCTATCCAGCAAGTTCCTGAAGAGGCTTCTGCGTTTCGTTTCGGAAATGGTTTTTGTTTTGGTTTTGATCTTTTTAAGATTTTTACTCTTAAATTAGATTTTCTATTATATTGAGCAACTTCAACTTACAGTGAATAAAGTTCAAAATAAAAACTGAAGCTCAGTACCTTGGTGAGTATGAGTCAGACTTGTGTATGTAAAGTTAATAGTAAATATTGATTTTAAAAATTATTTCTATTTCTTAAATGAGATATTGAGGCTGTATTTAACCTGTTTTATAGTAGCTGTGTATTGTGTGGGTCAATTTTTTTTTCTGTATTAGAACAATATTTTTTTTTCATTCCAAGAGCAGTTGCTGCACATTATTAATCAAGATAAGGAGGTATCATTTCTTTGAACTTTTTGTGGATATTTTTGCTAGTAATTCCACGGGAAAGTGATCTTGTAATTCAAAGGTACTGTATATTTGCTACCTTAAAAGTGAGATACTGCTCTGTTTGCTGCTGAGTTGTGTTTTTTNACCTAACATCACAATATAAATAAGCAAACTTTGCTGTGAATCAGAAGCCTCTAAAATAGATAGAGAGCTTAGTACAGGAATATCATAATGCTGGGTGGGAGGGGTTAGTACTTTTGTTCTTTAAAAAAAAAAGGCAAAAACAAAACCTGAACTTCTGCAATACTGTACATAGCTGTATTAAGCTTTCTGGATTACTTCTTGGTGTGCAGTTTTAATATCATTCTTTGACAAGGTCAGGTCTGCTTTCTCTTTTAGGCAGATCACAATATTCAAGTTACAGCTAATTGGTTTGATTATTTGTTCTGTAACCTCTAATTCCCTATGACCTTTTCCAAGCCCATTTTCAGTTTAATGAGCCAAACTAGTAAAGCTTATACTGGACTTTGATGAGACCTGTCAGAATGTCTTGACAAATTAAGTGTTCCACGTACTAGGTTGCTTTCAGACCAAATGCAACTGCAGAGTTAATGTTATTTTTCTTTCAAGATATATCATTTGTCTATACAGAACCATTGATTTTCACAGGAAAAAAACACAACCAAACAAAAATATTTATTTTTCTATATTACCCATACCATAGGCTGGTTCCTAAAGATTAAATATGTGTGTGTGTATATATATATATATATATTTGTATCCATCCAACATTGTAACTTTAATCTTTTTCTTACCCACTTCACTATTTTATTAAGCTACACTGACTTATACAAGAAGTCCACCACGGTAAATTCTGTAGTTGGGATAGAAACATCCTTACAGAGTACAAACATTTCTAATAAAAAAAAAAAAAAAAAGGATTAAGAAAACCTGAACTTTTCCCTTAAACTATGCCATCATTATCGATTGTGATCATAACAGTGAATTCTTAAAACAAGAGAGGTATAACTGTTCAGTGTTTTGATTTAGACTTTAGTATTACAATTATGTATTATAAATGGCATGACTTCCCTTTTTAAGAAAATAAAAAATAAAGTTCCCTTGTCACACCCTGCCCCAGTTTTGACAGTGGGCTACGATGTTGATCTGCTTCAGGAAACCTGTTTTCTCTTTGGCTTTGAAAGATCTATGTTTGTGCTTATTTTTATAAAATTGTCACTCTGAAGTAAAGCCCAAAAATTCCATTATCTAGAATAATGAAATGCAAAATGGTGGGAAGTAAAAAAGGGGAGGGAGAAAAGTGCTCCAAGTAGCTTTTTAACACCTCCTGGAAGGGCTTAAGTACTTACAATTGAATTCGGTTCATCTACACCGTTCCTCCTAGCACTTGCTTTTCCCATACCACAGTACAAAGATTTCTCTGTGATGTCACCCTTTACAAACCACACGTGCTATCCAGCAAGTTCCTGAAGAGGCTTCTGCGTTTCGTTTCGGAAATGGTTTTTGTTTTGGTTTTGATCTTTTTAAGATTTTTACTCTTAAATTAGATTTTCTATTATATTGAGCAACTTCAACTTACAGTGAATAAAGTTCAAAATAAAAACTGAAGCTCAGTACCTTGGTGAGTATGAGTCAGACTTGTGTATGTAAAGTTAATAGTAAATATTGATTTTAAAAATTATTTCTATTTCTTAAATGAGATATTGAGGCTGTATTTAACCTGTTTTATAGTAGCTGTGTATTGTGTGGGTCAATTTTTTTTTCTGTATTAGAACAATATTTTTTTTTCATTCCAAGAGCAGTTGCTGCACATTATTAATCAAGATAAGGAGGTATCATTTCTTTGAACTTTTTGTGGATATTTTTGCTAGTAATTCCACGGGAAAGTGATCTTGTAATTCAAAGGTACTGTATATTTGCTACCTTAAAAGTGAGATACTGCTCTGTTTGCTGCTGAGTTGTGTTTTTTCTCAAGATGGGACCACTGAATTTTCTTGAAGAAAATTCCAGTATTGCAGTGTCAGGAGAAGGGTGTAGCTCAGCACATCCCGGCTCCTGCTGGCCACGGGAAGCCTTAAAAATACAAATATTTTCCTCTGCCTTTGCTCAATTCCATCCGGGATCCAGGGTGGGGGAAAACCCGGACTGGAATTTTCTCCAGAGTATGGAACGGGGGGAAACCGGGACTGGATTTTTCAGAGCAGTTAAAGTCATATTGGAATGAAAGGCAATTCGACTGCTGAGATTATAAAATATCAAAGGACAGGAAGGTAGAAAAACCTCCCAAATACTGACCTCTGGCCCTGTAAAAGGAAAGTGACAGAGATATCTTTATCCTTACACAGAAAGAAAGACAAGACCATTCCTGAGAAAGCAGACACGAGGAATATGAGCATGTGCAAACTGGCAAGGATTAGCATTATACAGAAATGCTACTATTAAACTGCAGATGTGACAAAAAACCTCATTATTTACGTTCATACTCTTTTTTGTGTGAATTATTTATCAATGAGTCCTGAAAATGGTGGGAGGATGACCATTTTTAGGTGTTTACAGAAAGATGTGTGAAGGCAAAGGATATAAAGCATTTTAGTGCGGTGAGTGTTGTCAGTACACAACCCTATTCCCTGTACCATGCTGCCTTAGGGAAGGGGAAAAAGTGAAGGGAATACGCACAACCATCTTTTCTACTCTTTACATTATTCAGTCAGGATTAGACAGAGGTAATAAAGTGACTATACAATGTACTGAGGGTTCAATTGGCTCACTGGTGAGGCTGCAAACACAGTGCTTTTACCCTGAAGTGGCTGAAAATATTTGAAATCAACAACTTGATCTACTGCAATTGTGACAGCAGGTCTGTATCTTTTTAGTGCAGCATGTCAAACTGAAGAAAATAGGGAAAGCAACATGGGACAAATGTTTTGACCTCACAGTACCATACTACAGTGATGAGATACTACAAGTCTTATCATTTTCCCTGTTAACGTTTGCCAGGAGCAATACCTTCTGCTGTACTTGAGACTGGTCTTGTTTATGTACATGTTCTGCTATACTCTGGCAGAGTAGGTTGTTAATATTAACTGTTTCTAAATAGTCCCTCTATTCCACTCAGAAATACATAAATCACTTAGTCAATATAAATAGCTTTTCTTTCAAATCAGATAAAAGACATGTAAACTTTTTATTAGTCAAAAATTATTTTGAAAAGATCCTGAGATATTGTAATTGCCAAGGGAAAAATAACTCCAGTGTATTGTTTGCATATGAAAANGACAAGCACATCTCCATATCCATGGATGGCTCGTCTATCTTAGCTTTCCACTCCCAGCCCTTCATCCCTAAGCTGGCCTGTTTTATTTCTATTCTTCAAGAAAAGAGGAAGCAAAATCCTACATAAAGACCATAAAATAGTTTGACTTGGAAGAGACCTATGCAACCTTTAAATCCTCCGCAATGAGCAGGGATATCTTTGACTGGATCAGGTTTCTCAGAGCACCATCNCAGCAATGGTACAGGCCTGCTGTACACAAGTTAGTGAAATAGTGTATTTGAGCAGTGCAGAGGCTTCTTCCACTCCCAGCCCTTCATCCCTAAGCTGGCCTGTTTTATTTCTATTCTTCAAGAAAAGAGGAAGCAAAATCCTACATAAAGACCATAAAATAGTTTGACTTGGAAGAGACCTATGCAACCTTTAAATCCTCCGCAATGAGCAGGGATATCTTTGACTGGATCAGGTTTCTCAGAGCACCATCCAACATGACTCTGAATGTTTCCAGGGCTGGGGCATCNAAGAGTCTTAGTGTCACAATTGTACCATTGCATAAAGAATCTGGGGGGAGGGGGGGAAAAGTATTTTAGGAATTTGGGGGCAGAATAGTGGTTTTCTTGTACTTCCTGCTTAAATATGTTATTTTCAAAACATTTCTTATATCAGATATTATTCTATTATGTAGCGAGAGCACCACAATTAATGTGCTAAGTGCAGAAACATGAATCTGTTAATTGAAGACGTGTGTGTGATATTTGCATCTCTTTAGGAGAATGATATTGAAAGAGCACCATTCACAAAAGAGCAGGACTGCTGAATATTAATAAAAATATGGTGCTCAGTTTTCTAGATACCTATATGGAGGTGGTTCTACTGCTAATTTCATCATGAAATAATTTGTTAATCATAAGCACACAGCCAAACACCAAGTGTTACCAACGGAGTCTGCAAGTGCAGGAATTTATTTTCAGTTTTGGGGGTTTTTCCTGCCTAAATTAATCATGAGAACACCCAATACATTATTTGTTATTTTCTAGCATTAAAGCTGTCACAGTTTGTCACAGATCAGAAAACACCCCAGTGTACCTTAGTCACTTGTCATCAATGCCATCCGATGCTAAAAGCCCACAAAATGAAAGTTCTTCACCCATATCATTGTGTTCTCTGTGGAAGTACTACAGGAAGTACTCCGTTTGGGAATGCAGACTTGAAGGCCAATGCTAGTAGAATTTCTCAAATAAGAATCAGAGAAGTAGGTCTTGTATTTGGAATTAATAATTGAACCTCTTCCACAACAGAACTTTATCCCACTCTCTGACAGTGAAATGCATTGTCATAATTTTGTTATCACAGTGATATTTATATGTCCTGATAGTGTGAAATATAATTTTTCTTTCTCAAGAAGAGAGAGCTATTTTTACCATTTACCATGGGTTTGGGTTGACATATTTTATTTACATCTTGTTTCTCCCCATCTGAGGTTTCATTCTGATGGTCCTTTGAGGAAGTTAAGTGCCCCAAAATACCACCTCTTTCAGTGTTTTGTTGAATTTGAATTAAGTTTCCCTGTAGTAAGTTGTGAAATTGTTCAAAATTGACTCTAGGCATCCTAAGAACCCTAAAGCTTCTAAGGGACTTGTTTAAAGCTAAAAACTGAATATCTCCTAAAGGAAAACTACATGTCAGTTTTATATTATAATGTGTTATTGTGCTTTTTGTTCTAATTGGGTTTGAAGCCAAAATGCTGTTGTTTTGAAAATGCTTCTGTTATTATTATTGCCACATAGAAAACCAAACAATG
>VYZQ01000834.1:0-11347 GCA_013400655.1 Mystacornis crossleyi
CCAAAATCCCGATTTTTGGGGGGAACAACGAATCCCTGGAGCGGCTCCAGGGGGCGCGGCCATCCCGGGGTTTTCCAGCTGGGATTTGCCGAGTTCTTCCCGGGTTTTTTCCCCCTTTTCCCGGTTTTCCCAGCCGGGTCTTGGGCGGGGCTGGAGCCTTCCCAAAAATCCGGCCCCGCGCCTTCCCGGCGCCCCAAATCCCGGGAAAAGGGGATTTTTGGGCTGCAAATCCCAACGATCCCGTGTTTTTTAGGGGTTTGGGAAGCTCGGGGACCTTTCCCGAGATTCCAGGCTGCTTTTCCCAGTTTCCCGAGGATTTGGGGGTGACTCAGCTGCTCCCGAAGGAAATTCCTCATTCCCGGCAGCTTTTCCAGCCTTATAAGGAGCGGTTTGGGATAATGGGATCGCAGGGAAGGCGCTTCCGAGGGTCGGGAATTCCCGAAATTCCCGACATTCCCCGAATTCCCGGGGTTTTAAACCCGGGTCAGGCCCGTTCCAGGCGGGGAGAGAATTCCCAAAGGTTGCAAAACACCGGGAATCTCCCTCTGGAATTCCGGGGTTGGGATTTTAGGGATTCCCTCTTCTACCAGGATTTTTGTGATTCCAGCCAAGCTTTTCCCAAAAAATCATTTGGAATGCTGGAAGGAAATGGAGGAAAACATTGAAAAATCGGCCTTGGAATTCCAGGAATTCCAGGAATCCCACCCAGCCCCCTTCCCAAGGGATCCTGCTCCTCTTTGGGATATTTGGGACCGCCGGGATTTCGGGAATACCTGGAGCTGCCTCGGGTATTCCTCGGGATGAGAATTTGGGAATTTCGGGATTTTTCCGGTTCACGGCAGATTTTTCCCAGCAGGAGCCGAGCATGAGGCGCCCCACAGAATTCCCAGAATTCCCCATCCTGGAAAACTCCCCTGCTTCCCTGGAAAATTCCGGAGGGAGCCCCAAATCCACCTGGAATCCAGAGGTGAGTCTGGGAATTTTTTTCCCAAAACCGCGGAGACTTTTGGAAAATCCACCGTGAAAAATCCGGATCCGGCGTCGCTTTCCCTTCCCTTCATCCACCCCAATCCCACTGGAGAAAAGTGGGAAGGGCTGGATTTGTCCTGGATTTATCCCGGATTTTTCCCCGATTTATTCTGGATTTATCCCAGATTTATTTTGGATTTATTCCCGCATTTATCCCCGGGTTCATCCTGGATTTATCTCGGATTTCTCCCTGGATTTATCCTGGGCTCATCCCAGGCTTATCCCAGGTTTTTCCTGGATTTTTCCCTCGTTTCTCCCGGATTTCTCCCGGATTTCTGCCAGATCGTCTTTTAGGGCAGCCTGAAATTAAACTCGGAATTAAATCGGAAATTCAACTTTCAGTCAGACCCAGCCCCGAGTTTCAGCTCAGGGCCGAGCTTGGACTCGAACTTAAACCTGGAATTCCGCCGGAAACTGAAGTTCAACCCAAACCCAGATCCCGATCCGGCTTCAACTTAGAACCGAGCCGAAAATCGGCTTGGAATTGAATTCCCCCGGAATTAAACCCGGAATTAAACCCAAACTCAGTCCCGGGACCAAACCCCGCCCGAGGCCGGCCGGGAAGCGAGGGTTGGGTTAAACCCGACCCCAAAGCTGACCCTAAAGCTGACCCTAAATCTGACCCTAAACCTGGCCCTAAACCCGACCCTGAACCTGACCCTACCCCTGACCCTAAACCCAACCCCGGCCCTAACCCCGGCCCTAAACCCGGCCCTATATCCGGCCCTAGGCCCGGCCCTAACCCCGACTCTGACCCTAACCCTGACCCCAAAGCTGACCCTAAACGCGACCCCAAAGCTAAACCTCACCCTAAACCTGACCCTAAACCCAATCCTGAACCCGACCCTGAACCTGACCCTGAACCTGACCCTAACCCTGACCCTAAACCCAACCCCGGCCCTAACCCCGGCCCTAAACCCGGCCCTATATCCGGCCCTAGGCCCGGCCCTAACCCCGACCCTGACCCTAACCATGACCCCGACTCTGGCCCTAAACCTGGCTCTAACCCCGGCCCTAAACCCGGCTCTAATCCCAGCCCTAACCCCGACCCTGACCCTATCCCCGGCCCTAAACCCGGCTCTAATCCCAGCCCTAACCCCGACCCTGACCCTATCCCCGGCCCTAAACCCGGCTCTAATCCCAGCCCTAACCCCGACCCTGACCCTATACCCGGCCCTAATCCTGGCCCTAATCCCGGCCCTAAACTCGACCTTGACCCTACCCAGCCCCAGGCCCGACCTTGACCCTAACCCTGACCCTATTCCCGACCCCGGCCCTAATCCCGGCCCTAATCCCGGCCCCAGGCCCGGCCCAGCGCTCCGGAGGCGGCGCCGCTGCTGCGGCTGCGCCCGCCCAGAGACCCCCCCGGGGAGCCACGGCCCAAACAGAAGGTGCGGAAAAACGGGAATTGGGGCCGGAAAAATGGGAATTGGGGCCGGAAAAATGGGAATTGGGGATGGAAAAGCGGGAATTGGGGCCGGAAAAATGGGAATTGGGGCCGAAAAAACGGGAATTGGGGCTGGAAAAATGGAATTGGGGATGGAAAAACGGGAATTTGGGATGGCTCTGGGAATTCTGGGGGGAGATTTGGAGTTTTCCGGGGGAGATTTGGGGATCTGGGAGGGGAAACGGGAATTTTTTGGGGAAAATCAGGGATTTGGCAAGGAAATCCAGCAGTTTTGGGACAGGGAATGGGATCGGGGTTTCCCCCGACTTATCCCCGGCAGAAAATGGCTGAAAATCCCGGGATTTTCCCCGAAAATCCGGAATTTTCGGGACAACTCCAGTCCAGGCCCCACCGTCAGGGTGGCGAGTCCCCGTTCCCGGCTTTTCCCGGGAATTTTGCCCCCGACTCGCGCGTTTTCCCGCAGCCCGTGGGCAGAGCCTTCGCCATGGTGGCCAAGAGATCCGACGGGAATTCCCTGGCCTCGGAATGCGTCAAATCCAACGACGGAGACGAGGAGATCATCAAGGTGCCCCGAAGCCCGGGATGCGCCGAGTCCTGGGATGGCTCCGCCGGGAAGAGTTCCCTGGGCTGGCTGGGGAATTCCCCCAAATTCCCGCAAAACTCCTGCAAAATTCCCACAAAATTCCTAGAAAATTCCCTCAAAATTCCCACAAAACTCCCGCAAAACTCCTGAAAAATTCCCACAAAACTCTCTTAAAATTCCCACAAAATTCCCTCAAAATTCCCACAAAACTCCCTCAAAATTCCCGCAAAACTCCCACAAAATTCCCACAAAACTCCCGCAAAATTCCACCAAAATTCCCACAAAATTCCCACACAATTCCCACAAAACTCCAGGGTTGTTTGGGAAGAGCAAGGGGTGGGAGGGGCGGCCCGCCAGGTTTTCCTCGGATTTGGGGGATGGATTTCCGGGATTTTAGGCGGATTTGAGCGCTGCAGTGCGGGATCTGCGGGAATTCCATGCGGATTTTTTGGGGATTCAGTTTGGATTGTAGGGACGCAGAGAGGATTTAAGGGATCCCTGTGCAGATTTCCGGGAATTCCGTGTGGAGTTTGGGGAATCCGGTGTGGATTTGTGGGAATTCCACGTGGATTTTGGGGGAATTCCGTGTGGGTTTGAGGGAATCCACTCCTCGGGAACAACGCGGGCAGGGAAACCCCTCCCAAAAAAACCCCNCCCAGGGCTGTTTGGGAAGAGCAGGGGGTGGGAGGGGCGGCCCGCGGGGTTTTCCTCGGATTTGGGGGATGGATTTCCGGGATTTTAGGCGGATTTGAGCGCTGCAGTGCGGGATCTGCGGGAATTCCATGCGGATTTTTTGGGGATTCAGTTTGGATTGTAGGGACGCAGAGAGGATTTAAGGGATCCCTGTGCAGATTTCCGGGAATTCCGTGTGGAGTTTGGGGAATCCGGTGTGGATTTGTGGGAATTCCACGTGGATTTTGGGGGAATTCCGTGTGGGTTTGGGGGAATCCACTCCTCGGGAACAACGCGGGCAGGGAAACCCCTCCCAAAAAAACCCCGGAAAAGTGAAATTTAACCGGAAAAATCGGGGACAAAGAATTCCGGGAAACTCTGGGAAGCCTTGGCCCGACCCCTGCGGATCCTTCGGCGTTCCCGGACGGATCCGGGACATTCCCGATCCCGATCCCATTCCAGGTTTACCTCAAGGCTCGCGCCGACCACGAGGAGCCGGTGACCCAACTCAAGAGCGAAGTCCGGCACATCCAGGAGGTGAAATTCCCAAAATGCCCCCAAAATTCCCGCAAAATTCTGCAGAATTTCCACAAAATCCCCTGAACTTCCCGAAAATCCCCCAAATTTCCATGAATTCCCCCAAATCGCGATTTTTTTTTCAATTTTTAATTTGTTTTCGTTTAATTTGATTAAATTTGATTTTTTTCCCCAGTTTTATTTGGATTTGTTTCCATTTATTCCCATTCCCTTCCCTCCCCTTTATCCCAGGAATTCCCTGAACCACCCCCAATTCCCTTGGAATTCCCAAATCCCGGAAAACCCCAGATTTTCCCCTTTATTTCCCCTTTTCCCGCCCAAATCCCAAAAATCTCCTTCCCCTTTCTTTCCAGGCCGGAAGCGCCCTCAAAAAACTCCGGGAAGATTTGAGCACCAAACTCCAGACCCGGACGGAATTCCGGGAATTTCGGGAATTCCGGGAATTCCAGGAGCACTCGGAGGTACAAAATTCGGGAATTAACCAAAAAACCCACAGAATTTCCCCCTGGAAAACCACTCCAGAGGGGATTTTAGGGTGGAAAAGGGAAAAAATTCCCATTTTTTGGAGGGAAAATGGGAAAATTCCAATGTGGGGGAGGGGGGGAATGGGAAAATTTGGGATTTTCTGGAGGAATTTTGGAGCTCCCGGGGATGATCCTGGAATTTTTCGGTTGTTCCTTTGCCAAAATTCCTGGATTTTGCCCCGAGCTGGGAAGTGGGAGCCTGTCCTGGGAGTTACAAAAATGAGGGGAAATGGGAATAAATCCACTGAGATTTGGGAAAAGGGGAGCACGTCCTGGGAATTAAACAAATTTGGGATAAATCCTGACTTTTCCCCTTTTCCCTCGGGTTCCAGGTGGTGCTGGAGGCGCGGAACGGGAGCTGCTCCTGCCCCGAGCGGCTCCGGGAGGAATCCCGGGAGGAGCCGGTGCGGGGCCGAAAATTCCAGAATTTCCTGGGATGGGATTCGGGCCTGGGTGGAAAAACCTCTGGAGAGGCCTTTTCCAACCCGGAAATTCCGCGGTTTGGGGAATATTCGGGATTAATCCGGGAAGGTTCTTTTGGTGTTTTCCTCTGAATTTTGAGGCGTGATCCAAAGGGAAACTCCAGGGTTTAACTGGGAACGGGGGCAGCTCCGTTTTCATCTCAAAATCCGAATTCCGGGAATTTCCGACCTCCTGGAAATCCCAACATTTTGGGATTCTGGGCCTCTCGCAGAGAACCCCAGGGATTTTTGAGGGGCGACGAAAAAAACGGGAATTTCGGGATAAACCGTTTTTTAGGCGGGGAAAATGGAATTTTCGAGGGGGGAAAGACTTTTTTGGGATAAGTCGGGGCGGGATTTTGGGAATTTCGGGGGTGCCGGGGCTGGGGGGGACCCGTGGGGACGTTGGGGGCCGTTCCCGGCAGGAGGAGGCGGCGGCGGCGGCCCAGAGGCTGGTGCGGAGGCTCCAGGAGGCGGAAAAGCGGCACCAGCTGGAGAGGAAAACCTGGGAGGTGACGCCCGCGCCGGGAACCGGGAATTCCGGCCCGGATCTGGGAACCTCGTCCCGGTCTGGGGAATTCTTTTGGGGGGGAGCGGGGAGGGGGGAATTCCGTCCGAATCTGGGGATTTTTGGAGGGGAATTTTATCCCCGTTTGGGAATTTTCTGGGTGGGAGTTTTGTCCCAGTTTGGGAATTTTCGGAAGGGAATTTTATCCTCATTTGGGAATTTTCTTGGTCGGAGTTTTGTCCCGGTTTGGGAATTTTCTGCGTAGGAATTTTGTCCCAGTTTGGGAATTTTCGGAGAGGAATTTTATCCCCGTTTGGGAATTTTCGGGGTGGGAGTTTNGGGTTTTGTCCCGGTTTGGGAATTTTTTTATGTGTGTTTTCCGGAGTCTGAAGGGTTAATTGTCCCCTCCCGTGACTAATTGTCCCCTCCCACGATTAATTGTCCCCTCCCACGATTAATTGTCCCCTTTCGGGGATTAATTGGCGCCTTTGGGGACTGCGCGGCCCCTCCCGGTTGTTTTTTTGGGATCCCGGCTGGGCGGGGCCCGGCTGTGTCACCCCGCGGTGACAGCGCCGTCCCCACCCTGCCCCCAGCCCCGCGCTGGCCCCGCGCTGTCCATCCCTCGGGAAGGGCTGACCGATCCCAAAAAACCCCCGGGAGCTTTTCCCGGACCCCGGGGATCTCCTTTCCCCGCGGAATTCCCCGCCCGCCCCTCCAAGCCCGGGGAACGCCCCGAGGAATTTCTTCCCCTCGGGGTTTTTCCTGCGGGATCTCCGGGGAGCTCCTCCCGCCCGGGGAGGGTCGGGAATGTCCCCCGGGATCCCGGGAAAGCCATTCCCGGTTTCTCCCTGGCAGAGGACGGCGGCGCGGTACCGGGAGGAGGCGGAGCGGGCGGGATCCGCCCTGCGCAGGGCCGAGAAGGACGCGGCCGAGAGGGAGATGGAGGCGGAGGAGCTCCAGAGGCTCCTGGCCAGCATGGAAAAGGTGCCCCGGGATCGGGAATCGGCCCCGGGAGAGCCCCCGGGGCTTGGGTTCCCCACCGGGGAATGTTCCGGAATGGTCCAAGCGGGATTTCCTGGGAGTGCTCCCGGGGGAGTTCCCGCCATCCCAGCCTGGGTTTGTTGGTTTTCCAAGGGATTTGGGGATAACCGGGATTGAAGTTGGAGCCGGATGAGCCCAGAAGTGTCGGGAAAATGAGGAAGGAGGGGTTTGGGTGGGTTTTAGGGAAAGGTTCCTGATCCAGAGGGTGGCACCGGGACAGGGAAGAGCTGGGATAAGGGTGGGATCGGCGGGGTGTCCATCAATCCCAGGGATTGGGACCGAGGCCCCAAAAGTTGGATTTAATCATTTAAAGGTTGGGATTGATGATCCAAAGTTTGGATTTGATGACCAAAAGTTGGGATTGAGGACCTGAAATTTGGGATTGATGATCCAAAGGTTGGATTTGATGACCCAAGGTTGGGATTGAGATCTAAAGGTTGGGATTGATGACTAAAAGTTGGGATTGATGACCCAAAGGCTGGATTTGATGATCAAAGTTTGGATTTAATGACCGGAGTTCGGATTCGGTGATCCCAGGCTGGATTTGAGTCCCCCACACCATTTTTCCGCCCTTCGCAGTTCCCCGATTTTATTCCTGTCCCAACTCGGGATTCCCGGCTCCGGGGCCGCATTCCCGACAGCGGGATCGCCGTATCCCGGAGGGGAGAGAACCGGGATGGGCATCCTCTGTCCATCCCACCCCGACCTGTCCCCGTGGAAATCCCTCCGGGGCAATTCCCGACATCCCGACTCATTCCCCACATCCCAACTCCGTCCCCACATCCCGACTCATTCCTGACATCCCAACTCATTCCCCACATCCCAACTCTGTCCCCACATCCCGACGCCCTCCCAACATCCCAACTCATTCCCCACATCCCGACTCCATCCCCACATCCCGACGCCCTCCCGGCCCCGATCCAAGCCCGGCTCCCGCCGCAGGAGCACCGGAATTTGCTGGCGCGGGTGGAGGCGGGAGAGGCCGAGCTGGAGCGGCTCCGGAAGCTGGAAGGGGACAACGTGGCCCAACAGGACCGGTGAGAATCCCGGGAATCCCGCCAGCCAAATTCCTGGGGAGGGCGTGCCGGGCTCTTCCTGCCTCCACCCCCGGGCATGATTCATCCCAAAAAAAGTTTTCCGGCCCCGTCGGAGATCTCCGGAGGGCACCAGGAGCCTTCGAACGGGGCTGTGTGGGGAAGGTCGGGTTTGTGGCCTGGCTCTTCCTTCCCGGGGCCTCGCGGTTTTCCGGGATTCGGGAATGCTGCCGGGAAGGGGATTTGCGGCTGCCTTCCCTTATTGTCCCAAAAAATCCCTGAGAAAAAGCTGCGATTTGGGACATTCCTGGGGGTTTTGGGTGGGCGTTCCCAGGTTTTTTGGGGTGGGCATTCCCGGTTTCTTTTGGGGTGGGCATTCCCACCTTTTTCCAGGGTGGATTTTCCTGTTCTTTTTTTTTTTAGGGTGGACATCCTAAAAATCCTAGTTTTCCATTTTTTGGGGAGGTGGGGTGGTGCGCATTCCCAGGGATTTTTTGGAGTGGGAATTCCAGGAGGCTCTCCCGTTTTTTTGGGGGGTGGGGAGGCCCTTCCCGGACTTTTTCCCGCTTTTTTCCCAGCTCAGCCCAGCTGGAGAAGGAGGTGGCCGCGCTCCGGGAGAAGATCCATCACCTGGACGACATGCTCAAGAGCCAGCAGCGGAAAGTCCGGCAGATGATCGAGCAGGTGACAGGAAAAACCAGGGAAAAGCCGGGAAAAGCTGGGTAGGAATTCCCAAAACCGCCCTGGTTTAATCCGGATTTCTCCGCGGCAGCTCCAGAATTCCAAGACGGTGATCCAGGCCAAGGACGCGGCGATCCAGGAGCTGAAGGAAAAGGTTTCCTACCTGGAAGCGGAGGTGGGGCCTGGAATTCTGGGGGGTGGGAGCTGAGCTTGGGTCTTCTGGGATGGGTGGGATTGGTTTGGGAATGTCGGGATCAGGGAGCGGCGGGAATGGCAGAAAACGGTGGGAAAAGGGGTGGGAAGAGGGGTGGAAAGAGGGGTGGGAAGAGCTGCCCTCCGAGCCCTCTGCTGGTTATTCCAAGATGTTTTTTTCAGGGAGGCTTTTCCAAAGAAAATGGAGCAGCTGGGAATTCCAGCTGAGTCCAAAATCGTCTCCTCAGGGGCATTTTTTGGGAGCGGGAAGGTGGGAAATGGTGGGAAAAAGCGTAGGAGATTCCTAGGGAAAACGATCGACTCCAGCCCTGCCAGGGGGTCTCACGTCCCCAAATTCCACATCCACCCTTTTTTGGGGGGACAATTCCCGGGATGATGCCCCCAAACCTCCCTGGGCAGCTCCTTCCCGGGATTTCGAGAGGGAAAATCCCCCGGAGCCTCCTTTTTCCCGGGATGAACCCCTCGAATCCCACAGGAGAATTCCCTAAACTCTCCCCTGCTTCCCCATCCCCATCCCCGGAATTCTCCCCAACCCCAAAAAATTCCGGTTCCGAGCACGGAGGGACCATCCCGGCCCCGCTCCCGAGGGCCGGGAAATTCCCTCCGGATCCCAAATCCTTTCCCAGAACCTGGAGATGCACGACCGGATCGAGCACCTGATCGAGCAGCAAGTGAGCCGGGGGGGGCCCAGCGCCCGGGCGCGCTCCAAGTCGGAATACGTCAGCAGGTCCGTCGGGAATGCCGGGATCCGGCCTGGGAATGTTGGGATCCAACCCCGGGAATGCCGGGATCCGACGCCGGGAATGCCGGGATCTGACCCTGGGAATGCCAGGATCCAACCCTGGCAATGCCGGGATCCAACCCCAGGAATACCGGGATCCAACCCTGGGAATGCTGGGATCCGGCCTGGGAACGCCGGGATCCAGCCCCGGGGATGCTGGGATCTGACCCTGGGAATGCCAGGATCCAACCCTGGGAATTCCGGGATCCAACCCTGGGAATGCCGGGATCCAACCCTGGGAATGCTGGGATCAGACCCTGGGAATGCCGGGATCTGACCCTGGGAATACCGGGATCCGGCCCCGGAGCGGGACCTCGGACGGGCAGGGAGGAGCGGAGGGATTTGGGAATGGGGTGCTGGGAGCAGGGACGGTGTTCTGGGTGTGGGGACGAACTCTCGGATTTAGGGATTCTCTCCCGGATTTGGGGTTCTCTTCTGGATTTGGGGATGCACTTTGGGATTCGGGGAGATTCCTGGGATTTGGGGGATACTCTCAAAATCCCCCCTGTAATTTTTCCATGCCATTCCCTCCTCCAGCAGACGCCAGGGGACCCCAAATCCCTCCCGCGGGAATTTCCGGGGATCTACCACCCAAGCAGAGCTCCCCAAGACCCTTTTCCAGGTTTTTTCCCACTGAAAAATTCCCTGTTTTTTCCCCCTTCCCAGCAAACGCCTCCCGGGCCCGAAGCCGCTGCCCCTGATCCGAGTGGTGGAAACCTGAATCCCGGGATCTGGGCCCAGCCGGATCCTTCCCCTTTGGAATGGTTTGACTGGAATTCCCTGCTGGACTCGCAGCCCTTCCCGAGGGAAGAGGTTTGGGATCGCCCCGGGCGGGATCCCGGCGCGGATCCCGGGTTGGAATCGGGAATTTTCCCCCTCTCCAGCGCGGATGAGGCGATTTTCCAGCCGGATCTCGCGATTCCTGCTCGTCCCGGCGTGGCTTCCAGAGGGTTTTCCCAACCAGATTCGACACAGATTCAGGATTTCACCTTTTTGGGGGTTTTTTCCAAACCAAAATCCGAAGATTCCGCTTTTCCCAAAGAAAAATTCCTCCTTCCCGCAGCAAAGAGTTGGGAGCCGCCACCTCCGACCTCCAGCACCGCTCCTGGACTTGGAAAATCCTCACCCAGCCCCCCAGAAATTCCATGTTTTCCCACGGAATTCCTTGCTTTCCCCCCAAAATTATACCCGGCACGGGCATCGCGTCGGAATCCCGCAATTTTGGGTTTTATTCCCTGTATTTATTTCCATAAATTATCGGCGTCTCCCGGCGAGGTGGGGGATGGGCACAGGCCGGAATTCCCGGGAATGCCGGCCCAGGACTGCCCGACCCCACGTTTGACCCGGGAGACACCAACCGGGATCCCTGCGGATTCCCTTGAGATTTTTTATTCCCGGCTTTCATATAAAAAAAATTCCGTCTGCTTTAATCCCTGCCGGCTGTGGTTGGTTGGAAAGATCGGGAATTTGGGGAATTTCGGGGTTTTTCCCTGTTTTTTTTTTGGTCTTGTGGAGTCTTTCCGGGTCCCGATTCCGTGGGAACGGGGTCAGGCCGTGTCCCGACCCTCCGGGACTGGGAGCAGAAAAAGCAAAAAAGACAGAAAGAAAAAAGGAAAAAGACAAAAAAAAGACGGGGAAAGGGGGGTGGGGTCTCCGCTCCCCGGGAATCCCCTCCGGGGGTCTCTCCCCATTTCCCACCCCACTCCCACCCCTGGGGTCCCTTTCCCCGCCCTCCCGCGCGGTGCCGGGCGCTGGTGGGGACGGTGCGGACGGCGCCGGTCGTTGCCCAGCGACCCCGGCCCGGGACCCCCCTGCCCCGACCCCGGGGACGGCCCGGGGTCCCCTCGCGCTCCCGGCGACACCGCGGCGTCCCCT
>VYZQ01000837.1:9767-48199 GCA_013400655.1 Mystacornis crossleyi
AGACATCAATAGGCCTGGAGAACCAAACCAGAGTCTTTCTTCTTATCACCTGAATGTGAATGAATGTGAATGAATGTGCTTTGTTAGGGACATCTGTATAGCATATTTGCACCACCAGCACTGAAGCTGACATTACTCAAGCACATAAAGCACTCTTGCTGAACCAATGTTGCACCAAAAAAAAAATTCCAATGATTAGTTTATCAACTTAACCTTTTATGCCCACAAGTGCCTGGGTCTGCTGCAAATTTCACAAGTGAATACTCCCTAAAAAGATATCAGGTTAGATAATTCATGCAAAAAAACCCATTTTTTGCCAAAAGATACTTTACATGAAACAGTTAACATGGGCATAAAAATGGAAGCAAATCAGTAAGCAGTACAAAATTGCTAGGTCAGTTGGAGCACAGTGATGTTTCTGGAATTTCTACTGTACCATATTAGATAAGACAGTAACTGCAGAACCAGGAAAACAAAAGCCTAGCTTTCAGACCCAGGAGACCTCTGTGGACAAGGACAGTCCTTTGCTGTAAAAGAACACGTAGAAAAGTCAAGCCCTTTCACTAGTTCCCTTCGAGTGTGCACTTTAAAGCCAACTACGTGGATCTTTGCAACACTCCTCATTTCTTTGCAACACTCACATTTTTATTCTCACCACCACACACAGAAATATAAACTGTTCCATAACAACGAACATCCAGAGAGCAAACTTAACACCCGATCTCTCCACCACAGAAACTAACACATTATCTCTCTGCCATTCTGCATCAGAAATAAAAACACCACAATTACTAGAACAACCTGACTATGGAGCAAATACTTGGAAAATGAACTTTATTGGGATTATAATATTGTACAGCTACAAGGACTACTACGTTGTTGCTTTCGATAGATTTTTTTACTGCTTATATGTGTAATTTACATAAATGATGTATTGATTGCTACAGACTCATTTTATTTTTTTTTTTACTTTCTTTGAAGTTTTCAAGGCTAGTATTGCCTGTACATGCAGGTGAATTGTTTTATTTTTCCTAATTAATTTAACATCCTATTTAGCAATGGGATTTCCAGACTGGTTTTGATGAAAATAATTTTAAAATCCACTAAACAAACAAACATTTTATTAAAATTCAGCCTTAGTGCTACTAATGAGCTGAAAGAGCTGGAAAGGTCCCAAAATATCAAACCGGAAATGAAACACTTTCAGGAAGCATGGCTGGAAACTGAGCATCAGAAGGAAAAATTTTACTGCCAACAAATAAATCCACAAGCATCTTCTCACCACCCCGCCCCATTATAATCATAAGAAAATTCTATAAATTCCGACAACATATTTCAAATGTCAAGTTGCACCTATTGACAGTTTTATAAATACAGTTACGTGGAAACAGGAGTACTCAAGAAATAATTAAAAAACCCCAAAGCACTACTTACAGGAAGTCTAGACACTAGGCAGTAAATGACTGAAAGGAGCAGAGGAGACTGTTTGTCTGCTTTGCATGCCCACACAGGCACAGAAAAGATGAATGAATTCATACCTTATCACCAAGTTCTGCGAGCCAATATAAACCTAGAAAACTCTGAACAGACAAGCCTACACATTTTGCACTGTAATCAACCTAGTGTTCTTACAGAATGTCAGCCACCATATCTGATTGTTCTTGTTTTGATTTCATCGTCTAATTTACTTAGTCATCTTTCAGGATGATACCGATGAGTCTTCAAGAACAAGTTCATTTGACCAGTTATCTTTGATATTCGAAAGTCACACTCTAGCTGAAGTCAATAAATCTTTGTCAGCTAAAGGAAATAACTCTTTAGTTTTCAAATGATGTTCATAATGTGGCATTTCTAGAACTGAATTGCAATCCCTTTGGAGTTAAAAAAATTCCAAGCAAACCCTAAACATGTGAGAGGGCAACAAAAATTGCTCATCTATACACCATTTAGTTCTTCCAGAGCAAGGAATTAAGAAGCACATGAAACCACTACATGCCACTTGTACAAATACATGCACACCAAGAACTCTTACACATACAGTTCCTGGAAGCAGCTCTGCTCCAACACAGCAAGAGAATGAGTAAAAAAGCTAGTACCCAACAATCACAGCCATTATTAGTTGGTTCTCATAAAAGTAAGCTGCTGCTGACACATGAAATTACAGAAATCTACATTAACCAAAGGAATCTCCCCTTTGCAAAATGTTTGAGACACACGGGCAAAACCTTAAAGAGACAGAAACCTCAACACTCTATACTTAAAAAACACGTTCTTTTACTGACAAAAAAGCAGAGTAGAAATGTGATCTAACCCGGTGACAAGTCTAACATTAAGCATGTTCAAAACTACAGCAGTCAGTCTTCCACAGAGGAATTTCCTCTGCAACATCTAAGTAAACTACTACCACTCATGGATTTCACAGCCACTGTGACCAGTGGTGTGCTTAGTTCTGTCAGTCCTCCACAAAATGGAAAACAAAATAACCTCTCGCAACCTGTATCACTGCAGCCATTGTTGTCACATCCTACTGATACTTCATACGTCCTATCTCCTGAAGTACACAATGTCAGCAACCTACTTGCTTTCAGGGAAAAGAACAAAGGAAGGCAACAAGTATAGAACTGGTCTGCAACTTTAGGGCACAAAATACTAAAATCTAGAAAGCTTTCACATTTGATTGAAAATACTTGAAGCTTGGAAATTGACCACAATGTATGAGGTAACTTTCTCATTTGAAATCTGGAACTAAAGTACAGTATTGAAGCAACACTTTATTAGTCACTGGATCTTTACAATCACATTTTCCAGAGTAACATTTCTTACAGATTTGTAGTCAAAGCTTAAACAACCAAAGATTTGCAGAAGGTATTATATTTAAAACATAGCTCACCTCTGGGTAAAGATTGAACCTTTTTAAGGTGTTAATCACTAAAGGATATTCAGTTAGCCTGTCATTCATAATTGCACATACTCCACTCCAAAACGATGGTGCCTCAATAATGATCTTGAAGTAGGAATAATAAAGACCCTGCAGGAGAACAGATTTATTATTTGCAATTAAAGATGTCACTTCTGCTTCAGGAACCACTGTATAAAGCTTCATTTTTAAATAAATTTTGTAATGCAACAAACACGACAGGCTTATTGAAGATGACTACCCAGTTTTTCAAATCCCTTCTATTACTGCCACCGAAACAAGCAATGTGGGTTTCCTTCCATTTTGTTTCATAGCATGCTTGGAAATCTCTCATTAGGGCTGGTAACTACGCATTAGCATAGTAAATCTCAAAATGAAAGCAGACAAAAGATGTATGTGTATACACACACACACACACACACACACACACACATATATGCCAACATTTATTAATTGAAAAAATATTAAGAAAAGAAGGCTGTATGGCAAGACTATAATTGAAGCGAGGTATAAGGTACTTGCAGTTTTGTATTTTGGGTCCTCCAGAATCATATTTTTAGATTATATTTTAAGTGAACTGTGAAGTGTTACATTCATAGGGATCAGCTGCAAGTCACACAAATACTCTGCACGTAAAACTGTAATGCATAGTAGTTGTAAGAGATTAATATGTATACTTGCGCAAAATGCATTAAAAAATTTGGAAAGCCCATTATCAGATTACAGACAGAAGTCTTCCAAATACTGAAACAAATCTAACCATTTCTGTACGAAAAGCCATTTCTCTTTCTAGCGTTGACAGGTGAGAAAAATGACGGTCATTTTCAAAAAGAGTTGTTATGTGACACCTGTCAAAAAAAAATAAAAATTAAAATGGAACAAAAAGAGGTTTAGAATATGAACTAAATCACAGATACCAAAGAACATTCAATGAATATCCAAAGTTTACTTACAAACTGCTATTGTAATTTACTCATATATTATACCAATAATGTCATCTATTCAGATCATTTTAAATTTAAAAAATATGAACACAGAGTATATATTGAATTCTCTTATGGCATTAGTAATAATACTATGATGCTATATATTATATATAATACTGTAATGTATTTTATGATTGAGCAGCAATTTTTCACCTGAAAAGCAGGTTTCACTCGTCTCCAAACAGGCTTAAGAAACCTTTCGCGACAGCTTCACAAGAACAGAATTATTCAGCTCAGAGATAATTTAGTCTTTAGAGGAAAGTTCTAAATATAAATTATCCCAATATCTTCTCTAAAAATAACTAAAAAATATTTTTTTATTATTTTAAAATACTCTATTACTCTGAAGCAATAAATTTAACCTTACCAATGTAGGACTCCTGCAAAAACAGCTGTAAAGGAAACAAAAGGTGTGAAGTTACTCAAATATTTAAATAACTGAACATGAAATTGTGTTCACTGCAGTAATTTCAGTACTACTTCAGAGATGCACAGAAGGTACTCAAGACTCCAGCAAACAGAAGAATGGGAACATCTGAATTAACCTTCATGGCCAGGTCTGTGAGAATTTTCTGTGGTATTCAGCACTAGGCAGTGTTTCCACCTATATCTTGTATCACTCAAGCCGACCCACCAGCATCTAATGCATGCATTTCGGTTATCAAAAACAAAACTGAATTGCAAGCATTTCTTTAAAAAAGCATAAATATTTTCAGCACTTTTATGACACCTACTGCGACTGTTCACTCAGCTCCTGCTTAGACTTTCACTAACTCATGCTATGGCCTGAAGCACGCTACAAGCAGCGCTGCTAGGTCAAGGCAAAGGGCAATGAACAGGCAGGACCTGGTGGCCTGAAAGGGCTTAAGGTCACTCTCCAGCCACTATCACCTGCAGCCTGCTGTCTCCTGCACCTCCTGGTGTGTTGATTGTTTGGCAGTTTCTTCAAACTCTGCCAGCTCATGGAAATTCTACAGACCAAACTTCCAAGCTTTAAGGTGTAAACACATCAGCTTAGCCAAAAAGTTTCTGAAGGAGATCCAGCAGCAGCTAGGCTCCTGAGGCTTTCGTGCTTCTCGGTGTGATACAGGGGATACCAGCATCATGATTAAAAAGGAAGGATGAACACGCCCACCATCATCTAGGTAATTATTTTGCTGAGAAGTGCACAAGTTAGAAGTTTCAAGTTGAGCTGTGAGCTAGAAAACTTGTGAGTTCAAAACCTCGGGACTTAAGTGATGAATTAGTGAATGACTATGTTAGACTAGTCTGCACAAAGTGGACTGGCCCTTGTTTGTCATGTTTGCTTGTTTTCTTTCCTAATGGACTCATAAAATGAATTTTAATTTACAGAGCACACTGTGCTGTAAATATGAGAAATCCAATTGGACCGTGACAACAAATACAAATCTAATTGAGACTATAATTGCTAAAAAAAGACAGACTCTGCACGCAGTAAGGTTCCATTTGTCCATTTGAAGACTATCTGCACTGCTGCCACGTAGGTACAGAACAAGAGAGGTAATCTGAGAGACAAAGGGGAGAGATAAATGCTGATAAACCGGAGGGTTAACACTCTAGGTCTCTGACCTCTGGAGCATGACAAGATCCAGACAGAGCAGGAACCACTCCATTTCACTTGGGCAGCACTGACAATATATGCAGCTTACCATGGAAGCAAAGCCTGCATGAGCGAGGGATAACGGGAAGGCATTTAGAGGGACCACAGTGCTCCTCCTAGACTGAAGGTGTCTCGGTTGCCCTCTAGGCACACAGTGGCTTTCTGCCATAGAAACACCTGGCAGACTAGTTGTCTTTAACCCATGAAAATCTTTATGGTTAATGAAAAGCCCTCTTATCCACACAGTCCGTATGGAGCAGAGAGAAAATGGAGAGGACAACCACCCTCCGTGCTTACACCCAGCTGTGGCCAGAAAGGTGCTGAGCACCGTGTCTCTCTCCAGGGTGCTGACTGGCACACACCTTCCCCCGTTCCAGCACCCGGACACTGCCGTTGCCTCTCTGAAGATGTGGAATGGGTGTAGTTGCTCGGGCACTGGTAAAACACACAGCAATGCCTGCATGCTGGTACAGAATATAGTCTGAGAGTCAGTGAATATATATTTTTTAAGGCTAGGATTATTTGTTTCATGTTACAAGACTCGAGTTGTCCATTTCTGGAAAGCAGCAGGGACAAGAGAAAGAAAAACACCTTTTCAACCCACTAAATTTACATGGAATCGGAGGGGACTTAATGGACACTTCATGCCTTAGTGTATATATACCCAGTATATTTATTCCATATATATATTCCATATATTCCTCCAACACAGAGCCTGGAAGTGCTACTGACAGTACTTGTTATCTTGGTCTCACCACAAGGTTCATTACCCATAGCTTGTTGCACTATGAACTAATTTTGAAATAAAAAGTTTTATATGTGAAGAAGTCCAAGGTGAAGCTAGGTAAGACAAAAAATAAAAATAAAATTAAAAGAATCCAAACAAACAATCAAAAACAAGACCAAAAAAAAATCACCACAAAACAAAAGCACAAAAAACAATTACCTAAAAAAAATTCTAAACTAGCTGCTGATACAATTTAACAACATTGACCTCATGCTAAACACTTTGCACAGTAGCTGAGGTGGTACCATACCACACTGAAACTTCCTTCAGAGCTTTACAGCTCCACTTCCATCACTGAAGTAGGTTTTTCAAAGGCAAGCCTGGGCTCCAGTTAGAAAATTAAGACCTCAGTCTTTCACTTAAAACTTCTCCTATTTTTATATTTTCTAGGAAAAAAATCACCAAAATTGCTTGGTGTAAGAAGAACTTAATGTTTTAGGAAAGGTTCAGGAGCTGCAGGGGTTATTTTTATGCTGAGGACATTTATATTAGTTCTCGTGGAAAGCAGCAAATGTCTTTTTCAGAAAAGCAGGTATTGATATGACATGGAATTTCAGGTAAGCACATTAGCTCTATCAGCAATGCAGCAAACCATATTCCATACAAAAAAAACATGTTTTGCAGTAACTGTATGGAAAGAAACAGAGCAGCCCATACCTTTCCTAGTTATTGCTTATTGAGTAATAGTTACACATTTGCACAAGGCGTTATTTCATTTCTCAGCAACATTCCTAGGATTCCCAGTAAGATTAGATGCTGAAATACATTCGCATATACACACGCCCCAGCTACAAAAAAAATAACAATTTTAAGACAGATAACAATGTTAGGTAAGAATATACAGTGAAGTCCAATGCATATCAGTTACCCGTACTGTTCATTAACTCAAATTCATGTGGTTCTAAATAAGGCAAATATGCAGTATTTTATTGACAAAAATAAATTATCTATTACTATGGAAATTACATTTCACATCCAGACATACCACTTATTTCATACAAGAAACAATATCTTTAAATCTGATTCTTCCCTTCAGTAAATGCTTTATTGAAAGTGAATGCAGGAAGTGTAAATACATTCATAGTTATTTTGGAGAATTTTATATACATTTTCACAGTATCATTCTATTATCAGTACAAAGTCAAGACCTTTCATAATCACACAGCAATTAATGCTAATTACTCATATTCCAAGACACAATGGGCTTAATTCATAGACTTCCACTATAAGTCCAAATCAGCATTTTTCAGCAGACTGCACTAAGCCAGTTTCTGATGGAAAACATCCTGATCAGCTCTGTTAAATTACCATCCTTTGATCCCGTTAATGTCCCTGCTGGAGAGGGAATGAAGGAGGGGACAGGAAGGGAATACTAGAGTCCTAATGCTGTAAACACTTACACAGCTACTATGTACTTGAACTTGCAGATGCCATTTTCTCACCCAGCCTAAGAATCCCTAAAAGCAAAGCATATGATAAGATTTTTGCAGACTAGGGCTATTATGTAAAATCTGATAGATTTCCTTTTTTTGCCTGTGTGCTGTTCTAAGAAAAGCCATATGAATGGCATATAAAAAGGATTCTAATTCTGCGAATTAAATACTGAAGAATAAAGCCATTCTTTGGCTTTATTTACCAAGAGAACAACAAATGCTGGGATACCATAATCCAACAGGATGTGAAGGGTACAATAAACTGATTCATATTTTGCAAATATCCACGAAGTGACCAGGTAAAAATACAGCAGAGCTGAAAACAATGAGGAACATGCAAGCATTGACTACTTCTGCAGCTAAGTCAAGTTCTTACATTTTGAGATTCTGTGCAATATAATAAGAATGTCTTCAGGAATAAGGCCTCAAGTCAATGATCATTATGGAAAAAAACCCAAACAACATAATAGGATGCAGTGTTGTTTAAGAACATCCTTGAAAGTCTGACAACTTTACTGCTGCACATAAATTGGAGATAAGTCATAAGAGAAAAAAAATCACACTCTATAATTAAACTAGCTCCAGCTGCGGGAGCCTCAGTTTTTAAAATATGGGCCTTAAAATTTAAAGCAACAACAAAAATTCAAATTCCACTCAACTTAATAAAAACTCACTATTTCATATTTAGTGTATGTATACTCTTTGCTACTGCAAATACTGTATGTTATTACATACTTTGCTATTAAGGTTTTACTCCTGTTAAAAAGGTAAATACCTCCGTGTAATATTTAATTGGTTATCTGGGTTTCACAGACAAATTCAAATTCCAGAAATTATAAAACTCTCTCTGCTCCCAAATTTCAATCAGAGGAAAGCATTTTTCAATTCTGACCATCAGTTTCACTTTTCTATGTCATATAAGTAACTACGAGTATAGGAAATGCTGAATAAATAGATGTAAGTAAAGCAATTCAGGAACACTTTATTCAATCATTAGCTTGTAAGCTAAGGGCTGTTTCCCTGCTACTACTTTGCAATGTAATTCATCAAACTGAAGAAAATCCTTTCGGCAACCAGGACTGCTGGTGATGTGATTAATAGTACCAGCATCTTTGGAATACCCTGACAGTCTTCACTAGAATACCTTTCAGGGTATATCTAATTGTGCATCTGACAAATATAATATTACTTAACATTTGTTAACTTTAGGAATGCATCTCTTTGCAAACACTTTGGCTGTTTTTTTCAAGATTTTGACCACTAGCCATTTCATTATTTACTGAAAAATATTCCCAAAGATAATAACACCTGAAATTACATCACTCTATGACTGTATGTACTTCCACACATACTTCTTCCCAAACAAGCTGTTGCAATTACATTACTTAATAGGAGCTGCTGCCTTTTTCTTTTTCCTAGAAATTAATAACTGAATAGGAGAAATCCATAAATATGCAGATTTTCTTTCCTATAAATGTTGTGATACCACATCAACTGCTACAGTAACAGCTTTACAAAAGTTACCAGGTAGGAAGTTATTTTCTGTCCCTTTTCAACATCAGCTATGTTTTTTCCTTTTTCCAAGTTGTATTTCCAAATACATTGTGACACAATTTGCAATTCCAGAAAGGTAAAAAGATCAGTATTTCCCCCCGTGATGTATTCCTTCTACTTACCCAGAAGGAATGTGAGCCATATTTTGCTATCAGCTTTTGTGATGAAGGCCTTTCTGTCGACAACAAATACTGCCAAAAGAACACAAGCACCTTAAGCATCAATTAAGCACATCCTCTATACAAGGAAACCTAAATTCTGCAACATTAGTTTTATGTAAAAATCTTGACTAGACCCCACAAATGCTGAAAGAAACTCCGTATCGCAAGTTTGTAACTACACATAAAAGCTTTAAACATCACAGAGAGACTACTAAGGTGACTATATAAATCATCAGGTTTTTTAATTTCTGAAATAACTTTTACAGAATAACTCGACAAAAGGAGATTACTACATAGCTGTTACCGGCAAATTTGCTAAAGTAGGAAGTCAGACTTTTAAAGAATACACAACCCTGCATGCTTTCTAGCAGAAATAAGCTGGTCATGCCAGCACCGCAAGCTGCGATAGTCAACACCACAGAGAGACTGTTTTAACAAGACTTAGTTACACAAACAGCACGTTTCCCCACTTCTCCCCCAAAGGATGCTGAAGTGGTAAAAAGCCCTTTCCCTCGCCCCCGTCTCGCCGATCCCTGTGTGGGTTTTGGCAGCTTTTCTCTCTCTTCACCCTCCCCGCGCTGTGACAGGCAGGAGCACGGGCCCGGGCAGAGCAGGAGCGCGACCCCGCCGCCGCTGCCCCGGGCAGTGCCAGGCACCGTCCGCCCGCCTCCCTTCCCGCTTCCCTCCCCCGGGAGAGACCTTCCCGCCCGCCGGACCCCGATCGCTGCTTCCCGGGGAAAGACGTCCCGGCGCTCCCTTCCCCGGCAACAGCCACCCCGTGCCACGGGGCAAGGGTACTGCCACTTGCCGGAAAGAGGGACGGGAAGCGACGCTCAGCCCCAGCGCACTTCCCCCGGGCGGAAGGGCTGGCTCCCATCCCAGCGGGGGCAGAGGGAGCGGGGAGGGGGCAGGGTTCAGGGTAGGAACCTCACCTCGGAGCCGGTCTCCGCAGACGCGCAGGAGACTCAGGGGGCCGCGGCCCAGCACGTCCCGCTCCCCGTCGGCCGCAGGCCCCTCCCGGTAGGGTCCCCGTGCGGGCGGGCCTGCCGTGCCCCCGCGCTGCTGCGGCCTCCTCCGTCACCTCTTGGTATTTCTCTCAGTTGCTTTTCCCGTTCCCGGGCCATTCAGCTTTGGAACGTCGTCAGCTTAAACTGAGTCCACCCCAGAAGTGTCCGTCACCCCTCTCCTCGCCCAAATTCTCAAAATTTTAAGTTCCAGAAGGTAACTTGTGTGTGTTACTATGTCCTGAGGGCTTCCACACCACAGAAAACACCCCTCTTCTTCCTCCTCCTTGATCTGGAGTTTTCATTGTGGGTTTGCCATTGCAACGCGGCCTTTTAGCTCATGAGCACCATGCAGATTGAGCCAAACCCTTGCTTTGGGTTCGAAGGTTAAAAGGCCCCATCGCCCAGAAACTCTGTGTGACGTGGACCCTTGAGACATGAGGGGTCTCATGACTTTAACAGAGCAGTTATCTTCAGGAGCTCCAAGCAGCAATCCCTGAAGCTCCTACTCTACTCTTGTTTGAAGAGTGGTGGATATACGGCACAACTGTGGAACAAGACCCACCTACAGCAAAGCCGCCGTTCCTCCTCCTACTTGTGCTCTCCTACTCAGCACAGAACAGCGCTCAGGCAGCGGCTCATCTGATAGGGATATGTTCATTTAATTACGACTTTTTGATAATGTTGATTAAATATAGCAGAGTATAACCTCTTCAGTACTGCAACCTCTCCAAACAGATCCGTTTTGCTCTTTCCTCCCTGACCTCTTCTTATTTTTATCGTTCTTGGCTGTACCTATTCCTTGCCTCCCAGGTGCTCCTCATTTCTGTCTTCAGGTCAGGCTTTTCTTTATCCCTCTGCACTCTTCATTTTATGTTTCTGCTCCTGAGTTTTCCATTCAACTCTGTTTACTTTTCCTAGCCTTTCCAGTTTTTTCCACTGACATATGTAGGTTTCTTCTAAAATGTTTACAACCTCTTTATGTCCATTTTTTCCTAATTATTTTTATGAATCCTGTCCTATGAAACACAAGGTTTGAGTCTAGTGTGGCAAATACCACACTAAGATAGTATTTTAAAAAACTGTTTGACAGATACATAGCTGGCATATTGTTAGCACAGGAAGGCAATTTTGGTTCAGATTCAGCTACTGAGATAATGGAAGTGTCAAGGTAATGAAAACAGAATGGCTTTTGCTGTCTTTATGGCAGTAGTAAGGCTGTTTACACCCAAATAAGGGTGTAAAGATACAAACGGATACTGAGCAAACCAGCCTGTAGGACTGACAGAGGGCCTGTGCATCCACAAGTTCTCTTGGCCCCACGTTTCTTTGCTTGCTGAGGGAAAATCACCCTTCTATCACAAGCTGTTTTGGGGAGATAACTGCAAAGGACGTGTTACACTCATCTCAAAAAAGCGAACAAGAAAGAAATAGTATTTTTCATATAAGACAGCCGGTCTCCTGAGTACCCAGGCTCTTCTTCCAGCATGAATTATGTGTGGCAGTTTCATACTGGAAGAAACATTTATCTGTGCTTATTACATACTAAATATAAATGAAGGCATAAAAGGAACACCCTTCAAGTGTTTGAAGACTACATACTATTTTCCCCACTTGCTTTTCAGGAGAAAACGTCTCACAATCTGCTCTTTTTCATATTTGACTTTAATTGAGTAGCCTGGTTATAAATTCAAAGGTAACCAAAGGAGCCTGTTGTTGCTGTCTGAGTGATTGAAGGGTACAAGCTCCAGATAGAGTTTTTCATGTAACCAGCATAGAAAAAGAGCAATATGATACGTTCTGCTGATTTTTAACTCCTGTAACCTATATTTCAATTTTTGCCAAAATCAATAGAGTCATGGAACACTTGGAAACTTGAAGGGTTGATATTATTAAGGTTCATAAAATTGCTGTGAGATGGCTCAGCCATTGAGATTAACTGGGCCTACTCCAGACTGCAGCAGATCAATTACCTTCAGGCTGTTTTCTTTTAATAAAAGTCTTCAGGCAATTTATTTCAGCAGGTACCACCTACAGAACCTGGTTACAAAGGCACATACTACTAAGGAATTCTAAAGGTTTTAAAAGTTACTATAAGTGTGCAACAAACAGAGTATCACATTCTTAAATGTAAAGGTGCCCATATTCAGCAACCATGAATTGTTACAGAAAACCTCCAACACTACTTCAGAAGAGCTGCAGTAGAGCAGTACACCTCTAAAAATAAAATGACATTTGTTTCAATCTGTAAGATACAAGTAGTAAGAAATAAAGCTTGGGCTTTTATCATCACAGGAATTGCATATTTTTTCAAGAAGTGCTATGTTTAATATCCAACATCACGTTTCAGACAGTGTAGCTCATTACTAGTCCTGCACATCACAGTGAAAGGAGTGATTCCAATAAATCAGCACATATCTTTCTGTTTATAACAAAATAGGAAGGAAAGGAAAGAAATATACCTCTGAAAATAAATTTGATTTTTCTCAACTCTCAAGGGTGCTGAAGGATATTTACAAGTCCATAGGACAGACATCATCTAATCAGATTGTCCTAACTTCTTTTGTCCAGGGAAAGCAAAATCCGTAAGATGTTGCTCCACGGTTTTCTGCTGTCCCAGGACAAGGCACATTCTGGAACACGACATTTCTGTTTCTGCTAGGTCTTCTCTATCTCTTTGCTCACACATTTTCTATGATCGCTGGACTGTCTCTTCGTATTTCCAAATCACTCTGACAGATATCAGCAATCTCAGCTGGATAGTGGTTGTGGCATACTGTCAATGGAAATAATTCACAGTCCTCAGGAATAAGTCCCTGCAAGGGAAGCACATTCGCCTTGGCAGTTCCTGTATATTCTCTAACAGTATTCGTTCCTCAGGATGGTGGACGGGCACAGCTCGTTACCGAGCAGTCCAGAGCTTGCTTTCCTCGCCCCCCTCCCCACTCATTCTCAGCTTCTGTATTGTTTCTTGACACCAGTTCTCTCTTTTTCTCTTGCCTCAAGTGAGACCTTCACTTTCTGGTTTATTACCGATACCGACCCCTGCTCTCTTCGGTCACCTTCAAGGTGATCTGAAGAAGGGTGCCTGTAGAGATTCCTTTTTTCAGTCTGTAATGATGTTTCTTCTACTGCTCTGCTTTGTTCCAGTGGCACTGCCTCAGAGCACATTCTGCAGATTTTGTGACAAGGTTGCCGTTTCCACCTACCACAGGGCTTTGCTTCTGTGAAGTTTGTGTTGATCCCCCACACTTTCACACGTTCAGCAGCAGACTTAATAATAGCAGGACTGCATTGTAGCAAGTTAGGGAACTTCAGGCTCCCTTTCCTTGGTTCATTTAATCCAAGGTTAGCATGCAATGAAGGCATGTTCTAGAAAGTAAGTCTCTTCAGAAAACAATTGTGTGACTGCTGCATGGTTAGATGTACTCAACCTAGCATTAAATGAGCCATTTTGAGGGCTGACAGCAAGAGAGCTGCAGCAATGTGGAGCTCAGAGCCTCAGGTAACTAACCGGGACGTTAGAGCATTTTGAGCTCCACACCATATGGCCATATCTGACTTAACTCATTATTTATACTACTTGAGCTTCAGTCACAGAGCAGACAAATTCTTACTTACAGAAAGATCTTTATGAAAACAGAAATAGTGGGGACCCCTTCTTGTGAAGACCAGGCTGCATATGAGGGCAGAAGGCAAAGGAGTCGTGTAAGGCAGAAGCAAAGATGCGGGATTGCCCTTGGAGTTTGTACACAGAGGAATATGCCAGGGAAAAACAAAACCAGCAGAATGCAGTGGCAAACCACTATAGTGTGTACCTTGCCCTGTTTAACAGCTTTGTGGGACCAGTTCACTTTCTGCAGGATACAAATATTCCCCCTTGAGCTAACCCTCTAAACATACACTACCTGTATTCTGAGGAGGGGAACGTATGCTCCTGGTGGGTTACTAATCTGATCTCTACTTGCATGTGTCTGCTTAAATGTATCTTCTCTTACTTTTAAAGTTGCAGTTGCATTTTAACTTTTATATATATAAAAAACTCTGCAGAACTGATTTATCTATGTCTGTATGGCTAACTGCTCATACAAGCAAAAACTTGTTCCTACTAGAAACAAGTAAGAATAATTTACCTAGCATGCCTACCCTGGCAACAACAACAGCAACAAAAGAAACAAAAAATCACGTATTTTGAATGAGAGCTCCTGAAAGCCCTTCTATCTTTGACACAGAAATTACTTCCTTTGTTTTTATAATGTTGATTGTAAGTCTCAAGCTTCCCGCTGCCAGAATAACACTGAAGAACATTAGTGACTCAGAAAACCTAATTAGTCTCCACCAGAATTTTTCTTATTTCTTCACTTTCAGTTTCTAGTACCATATATTCATGCTTCCTTAAGTGCTTCCCTGCAACTCTGAAAAAAAAAATTTTAAAAAAAGGAACATTAAATACTATGACTTCAGGAAAGAAATTTAGGCTACGCTGGGAACCTCTTAGGTAGTTCTAACATGTTTACAATTACCCTTCTTTCCCTGCTGCAGACAGAACGATGAAAGCATCACAGGCATTCATTTGCCCTGTTGAGCAGCTGACTGGGGAGATTTGGCAATGCCCCTTCCTAGGCATGGAGTGTGATCATCTCCTCCCAGCTGAGGCCTGGAATGTTTCTGTAATTCTTCACTGTTCTGAGGACTTTTAACTCCTCTGCATGACATAATCTCCTTACAGATTTCAAAATGAAGATCTCTTGCTGTACACGCCACGTACTCATTGCGTGGCATTTGGCCACTGTGAGTAGTCATGCTAATTTGGCATAGATGCCATGATTCACAGCCACAGCAACTGCATCTCATTATGCTTCTATTTGGAGGAGCAAATTATAGAGTAAGTTATCCGAGGACCACAGAACTCAATATTTACAATCAGAAGTGATGGATCTGGCTTCCCCTAACCTGATTTACTAGCCACGGTGGTTTTACTTAATTTTTTATGGAGTCAGTGTTTATCTGGTGTGTCTCTAAGTAGCAGCTGCCAAAAGATGCATCAGAGAACACGGAGGAAACAGCTTGCAGCAACAAGCAGAAGCTAAGTGATAACAACAGAACAGGACCATATGAACATGGGCTGAGCTACTACTACATTTCATGGCAGATGCTCCCTGTGTGAGATTGGGAATATAGACACCACTTATGGTGGAAACACGGGAAGGCCAGCAATGGACCTAGAACAGAAACAGGAGAAAAGCAACGATCTGGAAGTGCTCACAGAATAGCTTTTCAGTGAGCAACTGGCAGAGTAGCCAGATGTGAAAAACGGTAGGGCTCTTGAAATACGTTGCCATATTGAAGCCAGTATATCTACATTGGTGGAGATTTACTGGCAAATCTGTTTTGGCAAGAGAAGCTTGTGGACCACTGTGAGATACAAACAGCTGTATCAGAAACAGCAGCAGGGTCTAAGCTCGCCTGCTCAGATGTTAGCAAGTTAATTTCTGTTTCACACTTTGCTTAACCTGATTTTCATTTCGGTGGGGATTCCAGAATGTGCTTTGCTGCCCTGGTTACTGAAGGTAGAGAAGAGGCACGTTAAGAGTGATAGAAAGTACCTCTGGCAAGCTAAGCAACATGGCAGACAAGACTGAAGGCAAGATAAGCCTCTACATCAAACACCCCTTAAATGACAAACGAAGTCGTGGCTTGGGAATGCTGTTTGCTTCCTGTATATGACTGAGAAAGGGTGAATTCTTTATGACAAACTGAAGTGACTAACAGTCACTTTGAGGCCTGCAGGGCATCCTTTCCTGGTAAATCTGGTCTTTTTGCTAGATACCTCATAAAGAGGAGGAAGAAAAAATACTGAGGCTACAAACCCTTTAATTTATACCCATAAAAAGCTAAAAATGTGATACAATTTTTACACAGAAAAGTTTTGAAAATGGTACACGGAGTCCCCGTTGGTGACTAAAAACAGTAGTTGTATCTTCTCATCTCCTTCCTCACCTTTTCAACTTTTTGACAATCTGTCTCAGAACATGATCCTAAATACTTCATTATACATTCTTAAACTTCGTTAAGAATAGCACCCAACTCAGGCTTTAAAGACTGTGTTCACAAAACATTAAGATGTGCCACAGTGTCAAGCAGCTTGGTGGAGTTCATCCCTTTTTTACAATTTGTTGAAGTGGAAATTTGTAGTGATCATGCCTTTCCACTTTCTATAAGTCCAACCCCTCCTTGCTCTCTGACATTACTTCTCTAATCTCTTGAGCTAATGTGAAACAAACAGAGCTCTTTTTCGGGTGTAACACGGCATTTATCTGTGTCCAATCAGCTGTGCTCACAAAAAGGCACAACTCTAGCCCAGTTTAAAGCTTATTTTTGAGGTCACAGTGCCCTCTACTGTCCGAGGCATCCTCTTTGCTGCTGCATCATCATAATGAAAAACAACAACATGTGAAATAACACATTCATTTGTGTTTCAATATACTCTTTCATCTAGGCTTGTAGGCCAAGTCTGCGGTTGTTTGATTGATTGAAAAGAAAACAGATTGGTCAAGCCATTGTAATTTCTTGCTGAGTCTAGTGCTGCTTTGTCAGAGTTGCTGATAATTTAAATCAACTGATCTATGCAGAGCTTCAATAACACCTGACTTGTAAATGTTGAGCAAGTCTACATAAGGAAGCACTTCGACATGCATGCAAAGTACGAAGAATCAGGCCTGTGTTTCAAGTACCAATTGTAAATACCTCTGCCACAGATTTGTATTGCTCCAGGTGGTCATTCCAGCTCTGCAGATACAAATTACCTGTTACATACAGAGGTGTTCTTTACAAACTCCTCTTCCGTTTGTGTTTGCCTTCACTCTCTCTCTCCGTGAATGGTGTGTGGCACTGTAGGTAGTTTCACTTCCCTGTGAGTGTCGCCTGGAGCACCATAGGCTGTCCTGTGAGAGAGCCTGGAACCATCCCTGCCCTCATAACCAACCACTGCTCACAAGTAACAACAGACCCTTGGTGATACTCCCTCTCTCACCCCAAAAGCCCCATTCACCTTTACACAAGGCATGGGCTGCTCTGCCCACTCCATCCCTAGCATTAGAAAATCCTGCATACTTCTGATGTTACCAAAAACAATTCAAATCAAAAGAAGTATCTATAGGCAACAAAAATCCCTAGCCTCACCCTCTTCTCAAGAAGCATGCAGCTGGTAGCATTGAAGAGATTATGTGAGAGGAGGGGAAAACCTCCTTCTAAAATATACTGTTTGTTTCATATTCTCAATTTCTTTTTAGTTTGACAGAACAACTCATTATGCTCAGACAGCAGCAGCTGACTTACTGTTTCACAAGGCAGGTGCAACCACTCCAGTTCCTCAATGTGCTACGACTTGTTTCCCAGTAGGGGATCTCGTTGCATGGTTCCCCATGGCATGACACGTAGGAGTTCAGAGGATTTCCCTTCCGGAGAGATTATTTTGATGATATATATCAAGGTATAAATTGATGATGGACTGAAGCCTGAATATAGGATGGCAGTCATTTTATCCTGCTAGCCCCATAGCAAAATGGGGAGAATTCACTAAGCAGTGCACTTTCAAGTGTGCACATACAAGTTTATGTGTTTACATGCATGTATATATAAAAAGCATCTATAAAATACTAAAAATCAAACTGTACTGCTGGGCACTGAAGACATATTTCACAAGACAGACCTGTCTTTAGCCATTTCTCCCATGCAGCTGTCATGTCATAAAGTCACAGGGAATTTCACTAAGTAGAGCTGTAGTTCCACAATGAGTCCCAGGGCTTCATTGCAAGGAAACTGTGGCCCACTTGTAATCCTGGGTTTTGCTGGAGTAATACTTCACGGAAAGGATGCTTTTAAAATTGCCACTTAATGGAAGGAGGAAAGGATGTCAAAGAGCAGAATGCAGCATGACTGTCAGAAAAATGTGATAAAGTTTTAAAAGATATTTTCTCTTTAGAGAAATCTTTCCGATCTGTTGAGGTGGTACTTGGAAAAATTCCATCTGCCTTTCAAACAGAAAGAGCTTCAGTGCCCACTAACAAGTCACAAACTGCCTGTACCAGGTTTAAAGTAATTTCATGTTAGCACACCATATGCAGAATTCCATTTTGCAGGCAGCGTGGAACCTCCACATTTCAGCTGTCATTATAAGCCTTATTGCCACCATTATTATAAAAACTGCAGAAGAAAGAATACAAAATAGATGATGACATTACTTACTTTGTAGTCATCTATTAACTTTAGTTAGTACTGGGGAGATCTCAGCTGAAGGAATGTGTCCGACAGTGAACGCTGCGCTTCAGGAAAGATGTAGAGCCATTGAAAGATAGGGAATTTTCCTAATCTCCTTTATCCGTTACTGTCATTCTTATTTTTCATCAGCCGTGGTAGTTGCAAAGCAGATTTCCCCCTCCACCAAGCACATACGCACAGCAGAAAACACCCTTGCAGTCTACATGAGGAAGATATAAAAAATAGCCTGGAGAAGAGTAATCAGAGGGAATGTATTATCAGTTTTCAATTAGACAAAAGGTTGCTATGAGGAGTGACAGAATCACTGGGTAAAGAGTGAAAGGCTAAAATTTCCATCTGGGGCAGGTCAGATATTAGGGCCAATTTCTAAAGAAAGAATAGTTAAGCATCAGAAACTTTAAAGGACCTGTGGAGTCTCCATTGTTGGGGCCTCTTAAAAATAAATAAGATAAACATCTTCCAGAGGTGGTTTAATCATAAAGTGATCTTAGCTTGAGTCAAGGAGATGATCTCTGAAGACCCCTTCGTGCCCTTCCTATTATTATGATATATTGGCTAATCCCTCAGTGATTATTTATGAAAAAAAAATCATTCCAAGTATTCCCTGACCCAGCTTTGAGCTGGAGACCACCCAGCTCCTAATATACTGAGGAAAATGCTACTTTTGCCCTGAGATGCCATGCTGATTTGCAACACCTTCAAATTTTGCCAGTACCTGGAAAAGAAGGAAAAAAACAAACAAGAAAAGAGAACTCTGGAAACAGAAGAGCAGGGACAAACCTGTAATATTTTCTTGGGCCTTTCTTTCAAGGTGGGAGAGCAGAAGAAGAAAAGAAGAAGGAAAAGGTAACACTGAGTTTGCAGTGGATAACTAGCTCGGGTCTTAAAGAGGCACACAGGTTTCACTAATGGGGCTGCCACAGATCTACTTTGTAAGTACAGTGGATGGTCTAAAATAAGGTGATAACAAGGAAGGAAGAGACCTGTGACAATAATTGATTAGTAGCACTGAGAATAGGGGATGTGTATGTGGAATGAGAATGAAGAGAAACAGGCAATTAATGAGGAAGAAAATTAAAAGTCAGAGGACAAAGAAGGAAAGAGGAAAGAAAAGTTGTGTTAGAAAATAACCTTAAATGTGCAAGTGCAAGAGAGGCCTAACTAACTCCAACAAAGATTCTGTGTTTTTCAGTACATTTTTAAAGGAGTGCTATGGATAGGAAAAAAATAAGTAAATGCTGGAGTGAATCTTGACCCTGGAACCTGGATCCCCTGACCTGCTGCTTATAGTAGGTCAGAGACCCCAAAACCTCACACTCCCAAGGACATGTAAAAGCCAGTCAGCCATGGCTGAATTTCTCACGTAATTCAAGAGACTGAGAAGGCATTCATGTATGTACCTTTTCTACCCCTCGATAAAATAAATGTTGCTTTCTCATGGAATCATATCCACTCTATTGCCCACATTCAAGAGTGGGTCTGTCTGTCTGTTGTGTGATGGATTTTTGCTGCTGTCTTCTTTTGAACTGACTCAAGGTTCCTTCCTCCTCAAGATTTCCACAAATAAGTCCCAAAGGTCTTGTGAAGAGCCTGTTTCTGGTCCTCCCTCCTCACTGTCACTACTACCTGATTAGAGTCATAGAATTACAGAAAATGCTGAGTTGGAAGGGCCCCATCAGGATCATCGAGTCCAACTCCTGGCCCTAAGAATCACACCATGTGCCTGAGAGTATTGTCCACACACTTCTTGAAATCAGACAAGGCTTAGTGCTGTGACCACTTCCTTGGAGGGCCTGTTCCAGTGCCCAACCAACCTCTGAGTGAAAAGCCTTTTCCTGATATCCAGCCTAAACCTCTCGTCTCAGCTTCCTGATGTTTCCTCAAGTCCTGTGGCTGGTCATAAAAGTGAGGAGATCAGTGCCTGCCCCTCCTCTTCCCCTCACAAGGAGGTTGCAGATTGCAATGAGATTTCCCCTCAGTCTCCTCCTCTCTAGACTGCACAGACCAAGTGGCCTCAGCTGCTCCCCATATGGCTTCCCCTCCAGACCCTTCACCACTCTCATGGCCTTCCTTTGGATGTTCTCCAACAGCTTAATGGGTTTTTTATTACACTGTAGTGCCCCAAACTGCCCCCAGCACTCGAGGTGAGGCCGCCCCAGTGCAGAGCAGAGCGGAACAATCCCCTCCCTTGCCCAGCTGACATTGCTGTGCCTGATGCCCGCCAGGACAGGGTTGGCCCTCCTGGCTGCCAAGGCACTGCTGGCTCATACTGAACTTGCCAGGTTACTGAATCAACCAGGAGCACTAGGTCCCTTTTTGCAGCACTGCTCTCCAGAATCTTATTCCCCAGTCTGTGCACACAACCAGAGTTTCCCTGTCCCAGGCGCATAATCCAGCACTTGCCCTTGTTAAACTTCATAGAAGAACGTAGAAGAACAACTGCACCCCTTGTGCAAGAAGAAAGGAAAGCTAAAGAAGGCAAAGAAGTTCTCGCCTACCTTGCAAAAAGAAAGATTGCAACTGCACCTTCAAGTTTTTCTTATATTTCTCCTGTAGTAAGCTTTACCTTAATAAACACTCTCAGGTTTCTGTCCTATCTCTGCTCTACTCTTTGGAGTTGCCTTGTCCTTGTCTTACGGTCCTTGTAATTTTAGCACTAATGGAATTGGAATATTTTTTCTGGGGTTTAGTCCTCCTGTTTCTTAAAAGCTCTCCAACTATGGCTTGGAAGAAGAAGGAGGAATTCAAACTCAAGACTTCTCATATGTCTTTACTCCTCAGAGATGGCAGGACTATGGCAGACACATGCTTTGGATTTTAGCATTTCCATTCAAAGAGATTTATTCCTGTTTCACTAGGGAGTTCAGCTGAGACAACCTGATCCTTTTGCAGAGACTGTATTAGTCCCTTTCAGTATGTGATTCCATTTCTTTCACTGTGTCCACTTGAATACGAAATCCAAAATCATGAAGATTAAAGAGGAAAATATGATTTTTTACTCAGTTTCCTACAAAAAAAGGTGTCTGTATATTCATATATGAGTTTGTCTAATCATACCAAATGATTTTTTACTATTTAGCTAGTTTCAACTTAATTCAACATTACACTTTAAAATAGTGGGGTGTGGCTTTGTAATTGGATGGCTTCTGTATTAATAACAATTTAGATCAACAGAATCAGTGGAAGGAAAAAGGGAAAAAATGTTGAGACTGTCAGCATGCTTTCTGAGACTTAAAGTGAAGGGCTGCAAACCTATGAAAATGAGAAAATACATGCATCTTTATGCAAACTTGCAATCTACATAGTTTTGCCCTGAGTAAGGTGTTAGGTGTGGCACACTTACCCGGTTCAGCAGCAGCAAGTCCTGAACAACTATTCAGTTACACAACTCTGGTGTGGAAAGAAAGCTCTAAGTGGGCTTTAATCCTTGTAAGGCTCCCTGAGCTTTATAAACTGGCTTTTGTGTGAATGAAAATCAGGCTGTGTGCTTTCTGCCTGGCATGGTGTTGAGTGCATGTTCCAAAAGTATTTAAAGATTACTTATTTGTTAAGATACAGAGCAATACACTTGTTTTGTCTACCTGGAAGAAATTAGAAGTGGTGCATGTGGATACAAGCTAATTCTTTTCTCTTGTTCAGGTTCATTTATTGCAGACAACAGTAATATTTGCTGCAAATAAGAGAGTAAAAAAATTCTATCTTACAATCCATAATCCAGAGAGACATTTATGACTGTCTGGATGCCATCCAACCAGTAAGTAGAAAACAAACAAACAAAACTACTGAGATAAAAACAAACCAGAGAAAAGCCTAATCAACTTAAGAAACATAAATAGATATCCAATGCAGGCCAGCACGCTTTCATTCATCATGTGAATTTTGCACCTGAGGACCTAGTATAAAATCTGGGAAAACATACCCGAGGCAGACTGTGTTACATATTGTGTATGGGGGGAAAGAAAAGGGATATTGCTGCCTGAAAAACGTCCCAGGCGGTAAAGTGAAATTGTGCAGCAGTGGCAGAAGAGATGCCGGGGGAAAGAGCTGAGTTGCTGCTGTGTTACAGGGGCTTGAGGTCAGAGGAGGGGAACAGGCGGGAATTTAGGCAATACCAAAGGTGGCATGTGGGGCGCATGGAAAATATTGCGTATGCGAATCCCTCTTTTTCCTCCTTCTGATTTTTCCCTCTCGCTGTTGACTCTCCCGCCTGCCTTCTCCCGGAGATGCCGAGTCCGCGGACTCTCCGTGCCGGGGCAGCGGCAGCCGGGCCCCGGCGGGAGCCGCCGGCAGAGGGCACAGGGCGCCCGCGGGACGCGCGGCCGCGCTCCCCGCCGCGGGCCGGGCGTGCGGCTCGCCCGGGGGGCATCTGCCTCACAGTTGTATAACGCGGAGACCATCAGTCTTCAATTAGAAACAAACAAACAGAAAAGTTCCTGTTCTACGTATCCTTCAGGGTAGGCTGAGTGTTGGGCCCAGGTGAGGAACTCACGGACTCCAGACAAGAGATCATGAAGGTGACTCCTCCATTTAGCGCAGCCCGCTCCATCCTCCCCTGCCGTGGCCTTTGCGGTGAGTTACGCCCTGAGAAAAGTTCCCCGATGGTGTCACCTGAGCTGCAAGCATTTCCCTGAGCTTTGAGGATTCACGGCAAGGTTGTGCTGCGAGAGGTCAGCTGGGCCAGGAATTGTGCGCTCGCACACGAGAACATCAGCGTTGCCATCAGCTGCGACGCTCCGAAGCACGGCAAAGGAGGCTTGAGGCACGGAGCAGTGCAAGCTCCTGGCCCCAAGCAGAGCACACGAAAGGGAACCACGTCCCTACCTGTGAAACGAGGCTGGTAGGAAAAGGCAGGGCTGCGTCACCTCCATCCTTCAGCAGAACCAGCGCTTCACAGTGTGAGATCACACTGTGAAGGCACCCAGGGTAGCGGGGAAGGCGATGTGGCCCTCAGAGCTCTGATCTTGCACATGCGAAAGGTCTAAAGCTAGCACAGCATCCAAGCTACAGAAGAAGGTGTGAGAACATGTATTGTCTCAGCCTTTTACAGTAGTCGGGATTGCAGTTTTAAATAAGGTGGAGTTTTCTCTTGGGATGGGGGCTTTTCTGTTTGCGCCTTTTTTTTTTTTAATCTAACAATAAAAACTATAATGGAGTGGCGGTGTATAATACAGTAAAGATTAGATAGTCACATGAAGGAGTGTCTTAGGACCCCATATGGCCAAGAAGTTCAGTGATAAGTAGATTTGTCAAAAGAAAGATCTGGTTCCTGGAAGCGGAAATGAGTTTCTAATTCAGACCAAATGATTTTCAGCTGGAAATAAAAAGAGGAAACGATATCAGAAGTTGAAAATAAAAAGTTATTTGATAGGTAATAAAGTGTTTTAGTATTTCAGTTGAAACTGATGTAAATTAGTAAGTTAACAAAGAGTGGTGATTAACCTGAGGACACAGAAATATTTTCAGTGAATATGACATTGTATATTTACCCAAAATGCATGTGTCTTCTTATTCTTCATTTAAATCAGCACTTTATACTCCTCCAAATTTGATTTTTGCGTTACCATTTAATTCTGAATTAATTTCTCCCTATTTTTCCAGTTCATCAGCCAACCAAAAACCATCCACAAGCCCATTTTTTTAGAGTCCTAAGGGCTGTGTAAAGAGCAACAGGGGAAAGACACTTTGCCATTACTCTTTATTTTGGTTATGTAACTGGAATAAATTATATTAGAAATAAACTTATTTGCTGACATAGCAATAACAGCAGAAGTTATTCTGTTTCCAGCCCCAAACATAAAAAAAAAAAAAAAAGAAAAGAAAGAAAAATTAGGGTGTTCAAACAAGAATTCTAAGGCAGTTTATTTATTAGAATCCTGAATTTTGAAACAGATTTATTCCACCTTAGTTTCCTCTCACCTTTTTTCTTCTTAATGAAAGGCGGGGTTCTCATGAAATTCTGTTTCTCATGTCCATGCTTTTAATAAAAGCAAAAGGTGAAACACAAAATTCACAGTAAAATTACAAAAGAAAAATCAGAGGATCCCTTGTAGAGAAAAAGGTTGGTTTCCTTAATGCTGAATTGAAATGTTTTAGTCTTAAAATTAGATTATGGGGAATGCAGTCATCCCATATTAAAATTTAAAAGTAGTCTTATACCTTATAGTGCTACATGTGGATATCTGATACATGCGGGTCTGTGTAGAGCAAGAAGAACAACTAGTTTATAATGTCTTGTATATATAAATAAGAAAATCCAGTTAAAACAGCTGAAACCACATTTGTGTTAAATGGACAAGCTCCCTTTCCATCACAGAGATGCATAGTACCTACAGAATCAGGTTTATGCCTGAACTTTTTCATGTTTAAGAATCATTGCTCTCTTTCCTAGCAAAACATCAGACCGTCACGTAACATTTTTGCAAAGACTTGCCTTTTTTTTAAACTTGTGATTACCTCACTAACCTAAAATATTTCATTCAAAAGCTAATTTTAAAGTGACTTCACATGGAGAAATCTATTTTAAGGTATTGTTTAATTCAACATCAGTGAAGTGTGGAGAGAAGCAAAAATGAAGTCATTGTTAATTTTAAAATTATTTATGTCATATTCAATGGTGGGGGAAATTTTGCAGACCTCTTTTTCTTTTCTCAATTTCATTCCAACAGATTGGTGCACTTATTAATTCTTATGGCTTTCATTAGTTAAATGAAGATGATACACAGTTCTCTGTTTCCTTTTCTGGGGTCTTTTTTTGTCTTCTCTAAATAATTTCTCCATCTGGATGCATGTTCAGCACTTGCCATCAATCCCAGATAAAACAGAAATCCATTACTGTCATCCCTTTTCTTGTCTTTGTGTGTTTGGATAACTGGTTTAAGCCACAGTCTTGCAACTTATTTTATGTGGACATACTCCAGAACCAAAGCAGTAAACAGGGAATTAGCAGTGTATTCTAACACAAAAATTAGAATAAGCATTCGTATTTCCTGCATTTAGGCATGCTTACGCTGGCGCTTTTTAAAACTTTTTTCAGTTAGAATCTGGTATAGCTGAAATTTGGATGTGTGATCTGGTTTTCCTTCAGGTTACATGTTATGGAAACCTTCTTTCTAAGCTAGAGTTGTCTTTAACCATACTGCAGTTTTGTTTACGGTCACTGCACGTGTGACTTTTAGTACTCTTTTTTGTGGTTTGCAATTTCTCATGTGATTTTAGGTTTTAAAATGTCTGCCCTATTCTCGTGTTATCATGCAGTGCGTAGTCAGTGCAAAGTTTTATGCTTGGCACATAGATCAGTTCATCTCAAAATTACATGTTATTTGCTTAATTTGGTATTTCTATTTACACTAACTCTAAATACCCACTTGGATCTTATGATCGGCTTCCAATTTATTTCTACTGTTGCATCCGGACAGTTGCTATTTATGTCTTTCTGGATTTTCCAGTGTGTTCATTCTGGTGAAAGTGTCCGTCTCATCGCAGCTGCACTGCGGATTCACATTTCCAGAATAATACAAGTGTTAAAAATATTCTAAGCCATAAGTTTTTGTGTGTGTGAGAGAGACTTGTACATTGCAGATCTTAGGTTCTAGGCTCTTAGATCACTCGGGGAGTCCACAGCCTTGAGCCGCTGTAGGCGCAAGCTGAGGAGGCACTTCCTCAGCATCAAATACTCTGCATGTTTATATGTTTGTGGGCAAGGTGGGGACAAACCAGTCCCAAACCTGCTGCCTGCTTTGCTGCCTTTACCAAAGCCCTGAAGAGGAAAGCATTTTGCTTTTGCTCTTGGGGAAATTTTTTATGCAGAAGGGCAGCAGCTGCTCAGGAGCAGGGTGGGAGGCACCACTTCCTGGCAGTGGTAAGAGTGTGCTGATCTGATGCTTCTCCATGTCATTTTACATTCTGACTTCTTTTACGTCAAGACAGCTCGAGCCCATCGCTCGAATTTTGGACAGCAAAATTCAGTTTTGCATATATTGCCAGGATGGCAACTCTGCCTTTGAGATAAGTGTATAGACTATTCTTCTGCACGGCAAAAAATAACTAAGCTCTGAAGAACAGGATCCACAAAAAAACCTGTCCAAAACCCCACAAAGAAAGAAAAAAGTAAATTAACCTCTTCAGCTCACATGAGCTCTCTTATTGAGTTTGCAAATAAAAAGGAAGTATCCATGTGTTCTCTAACAGTTTGGCCAAGGTTGAAAGAACAGGAGAACAAAGGCATGGTATTATGGCATGGAGCAAGGAGGCTTNTCTGCAAAGCAAAAAATAACTAAGCTCTGAAGAACAGGATCCACAAAAAAACCTGTCCAAAACCCCACAAAAAAAGAAAAAAAGTAAATTAACCTCTTCAGCTCACATGAGTTCTCTTATTGAGTTTGCAAATAAAAAGGAAGTATCCATGTGTTCTCTAACAGTTTGGCCAAGGTTGAAAGAACAGGAGAACAAAGGCATGGTATTATGGCATGGAGCAAGGAGGCTTTAAAATAATTCAGGAACAAATGTTAAAATGTTAAGGCTGGTCTCTGTAAAAAACCATAAAACTTTTAAAATAACAAACACTATAGAAAAGACTTTCTGAACAGGACTCAGAAGCACGATTCTTGCTAAAATGACTGGGAGCTGTGCATCTACCTTTGGACGGCTTTGGAATCTCAGTATATAGTATTTCTTTTTAGTCTTTTCCCTCAGCAGGTATATAGGAAGGAAAACACTTTCTGTGACTGAAAACACAAGTAGTTGTCCGTCCAGAACTACTGGAAATCATGCCAAGTTGTCTTAAGTGCTAGATAGGCTCTGCAACACATTCTAATTCATTTAAGAACAACTCGGAAGTGTTTAAAGCTTTGTAAAGGAAATTATGGGGGCACAAGTGTTAGGTTGTTATGTGTTCAGTCAAAAATGTACAAGATTCCTAGTGCACTGTAAAATGAAGGAGCAAGGAAGGCCAAAGTCTTTAACCATCTGAAACAATCTAATCATCCTCTGGAAATGCACTCTTTGAGGTGGCTATGTTAACTGAAAATGGAGAGATTAAATAAAGTCAGGCTGATAAATCCCCTGAGTACTACTAACTTATTTGTAGTATCACTGGAGATGAGAAGTATGACTGGTGTCTCAAGTCTGAAAGCTATGACATTCAGAAGGAAGGTAATTGAAGCCTGCCACTCCAAAGCCCTCGGTACATGTTCAGATATTATCAATGCAAATTTGACAGCCAGCGATTTGCATCAAGATAAAAAGTAATTCCTCCTTTGGCTGCCTTGGGATCGATCCATGAGAGAGCATGGGAAGAAATAATTATTGATTTGTGATGATATATCAACCATGTCTTTAAGATAAACAGAAACTGCTCTCTCCCACACTCGACTTTTACACCAGAGTGAAGACCAGTGAAGACCACAGAGTTGTTGTCTCAGAAAATCATGTGGGATTTTGAATAGAAAACCCCCCTATTGAAAGCAGACCAATTTCAGCGACCCCTATTAAGCACAGACTACCTGTTTAAGTATCACAACTTACTCCACCTCTGTGAGAGTTCAAAGAGAGAGTGGTTTATGATGACACCAAATACCTAAATGATTTAGTGTTTATACTTAAAACTATGTATGTGTTGTCCCTAGAAGCTGACTGGAAGACAATGCAGACTAGAAGTAAAAACATCCTGAACTTCTCCACTTCCATATAATTGCGTTCACATCATTTAAGATGCCTTAAGACAGAGACCCAGATAAAAAAAAAATCATTCCAGCTGGAGATGACAAAGCCATATGAATGTGCAGATAACAGACTTGTGACACAGGTGACAGGCACAGATTTTTTGGTCTGTACTTTGTTTCTTCTATGACTGTCTCAGAACAGCTGACCAAAATTAAGCATCTAAACAGAGAAAAGCCACAGCTGTTCAAGGAACTGTATCACCTCCACCTTTTGGGGGGTTATTTGTTCAAATATCATCAATTACAGATTCAGTTGCAAGCATTTTCCCTTTTTTAGTTCATCTTACTCTTTGAGCTATTCTGCAGTTGCCGGTAATTTAAACAAAGAGCTAGCTGAGTGTCCCTTGCATATGTGAAGGATAACCATTCAGCTCACCACCATCTCTGCAACCACCCTTCTCCAAACACAGGAGAGCACAGACCTCTGAAGAGGGTTCTCATGGAGTTTGTGAAAACATGACTCAAACCCAAGAGATTGTCTAGGACACAAAACTCTGAAGCCACTCAGAATTACTGCGTATATCCCTGGAAGGCTTCACAATGGGGATAAAAACAATTCAAAGTCAGTCAAGAGGCAAAAATTGTAAAGAATGGTAGCTTGATTTTAATTCATCAAATTAGTTAGTCAGTGCAGTTCCTGCAATAGGACTATTTTTCATTCTAAAAAGCCTTAAAAATACTGGATTTTGATGTGTCTGGTGTCAAATTCTATTTTATATTAACAGAGTTAAAAATGCTACGGTGGTGATAGATCTAATACTCTCTGCACTGGGAGAAATTATTATCCTACTCTTCAAAAAAACCTCTCTGTCCAACTTTTCTGGTGGTCATCCCCATAGGTTTTTCTTGGTCCCTCTGGTTATTACTCTGGAGAACAAGGACCAGCTTCTGTATTGCCTGCAAAGGTCCCTAGAGCCTCACCAACCAACCCTGATATCAATGACTAGCTTTAATAAACATCTTGAACATTACACCACTGGCAGTTTAATTTTTAGAGTTATCATTAATGATTCTTGTTAGTTTATATATATTGAACTTTTGGTGTATAATCTAAATATTTTATGTGTACTTGAAATTATCTTGATTCAAAATATTGTTTATTGCTCTATATTTCAAGCATACCATTAAATCAGTGCATTCATTATGCTCCTGCACAGGAAGTTTTGAAAACATCATTCTCCAAATAATTTGTTTTCTGCATGCTTATCTCCAAGATAGATAATTTGGAAATAAATTGGTTTTCTAAATGTGAAACATAAGGCAGCCTACAGTCACCATGACTACTCATCAGTCTCTTCAAAGTAACCCTACTGGGAGACAGTTCAAAATCTTCATTTTGTTTAATCCCCTGGTTTCTCTTTGGACAATAGCAAATAAAAGCTCCATTACGGAGGTGTTTGTTGCACGGACAACTTGTTCCCAAAGGTCTTGATTCTGCAAAGCACGAGGAGTTTTGCTGTTGCAGAGCCACTGCAACACTTAAGCACTGATGTAACTTCCAGCAAGCAAGGTTTCAATGGGACCATTGGCATAACTATGACTTGAACCAGTGCACAGCCAATAGTTCTGATTCAGGAAAGTGCCAATGCACACGCTTGGTGTTACTTGTAATCAAGAGAGCCCCCTTAGCCTGAGGTTAAGCAAAAGACTTTCACAGCATTGAATATCCATGAGAGAACGCAGGTGTTTTGCTACCAAGATGCCAAAAAAATATAATACAGAGACAAAAGGCATCATACAGAGTTACCAACTCAGCGATCTATCCTAATTTTCATATATTCCAAATGTTAATGAGATACATTAATGCATGGTTGCAACTCAGCATAGTTAAAGGTAGATTTGAATTACCTGAGGCTGTTATGTCCTTGCTTACGTTCACAAACCAAGACAGTGCTGCTGCTACCATTCCTCGGGACCTCACAGCTCTCCTATCCCACTGAGCTTCTTTGCAACCCAGGGATCTTGTGACCTAGCTGCAAAAGACCCAGCAGCTGATCTCAATTTGAAGACAAGAGAAACTACAGGTCCATAACAAAAACTTTTGGAGCAACATGAGAATTTTGTCAGAAGCTGCTTTAAGGGATGGCTCTCATAGGAAGCTTGGAAGCACCTCAAGAGATCATTTGATTATCCTAAGGCAAGATTAGCTAAAATCACATTGTTCTTGACTAGTGCATGTTCAACCTGTTCTGAAAGACCTTGAATGATAAATATTGCTCCTTATATTCTCTGGGTAATCCTGTACTGTGCTTCACTATCCTTCCTCTTTGAACACCTTAGATAGAGTCTCAGGTAACTCTCTCTTGCTTTAATGTATACTATTATAATTGAAATAAAATCCTATTAAATAAAAAGCCTGCAGCAGTTATGGAGAGGAATTTTATTCTGCACTTCTTTACATTCTTCACTTCTTCTGACTTAATAGCCCTTATTCTGTTCTCTTCTTATACTATATTTTCTAGGTCTGTGTTTACTATCTCGGGGACCCTGAAAACCCCATATTTCAGCCTTTTATTTGGGTTCTGCTGGCCAACCCAGCAATTTTTACGAATATGATTGCAAAGCATTTTGAAGGAAAAAAAAAAAAAAACAATTTGTGTAACTCCATGCAAACTACAACTGTATTTAACTACAGTACAACTATTACTCCATATGAATCCAAGACTTGGACCACCTTTTGCAGTTGAGCAGCCCTAACAAATTTTGTGTACGCTCAGAAACCTCTGTGACTGGTTCCACTGCCCTCAGCAACTTGGTTAGAGAAAAAAAAACAGAAGCAGAAAGATTTGGCTAAATAAGAATGATATATCAAAACACCCAATATTTTAATGGAAGAAACTGAATATCCACACATTTGCACTTCTGTACAGTTTTTGTGATATATATATAATTTTAAGCTGTTTACAAATAACATTTAATGCTTCAAATATTACATAATGTTGATATTATATTTCTAGCAGAAATAAATATATTGCACTTAAAAAGAAACTTCTCATTAGATGTTGTTTCATAGTTTATGTTCACAACTTTTTTTTCCATAAAAAGATTTCCCTCTACCCCCACCCCATACACACAAACACACACTTCAGTACATGGTGAATGTGCTCACGCAATGCATTATAAACAACAAAGTCAACACAGCAAACAGAAGAACTGTGGTACATTCTGTTAAAGAGGTTACATCCAGTTTTTTACCTTCCTTATTTTTAAACCAAATCTTTCCTCATGTTTCTGAAGGTACAATTAAAAAAAAAAAAAAAGATTTTTTAAAATGTGCTAAAGGTAAAATACAGCAAACTGTATTTTTTGTCCTTAAACTATCATAAAAGGTTATTTCAGAGCTTATTTAATCCACTGCTTAGTTTTCTCTTAAAAAGATAAAGAAAAGGAGGTTGTCATTTGATAATCTAGAGATTATATGCAAGGACCTTTGATTACAGAGTAATACATAAATCCTCTGGCCAGCAAGTAGGTGGTTAGTAAAGAAACCACATCTCCTGCAGCAGAAAATGCTCTGTAAAGAACAGTGAGAGTCTCACTATTAAGTCTCACTATTATAAGTCTCACTAAAACCAAAATAATCTTGCAGTGAGGGAATATCATCCCCCTGCAGATGAGGAGTATACGCACTGTGGCCACAACTTCCTCAAGACAAGAAGCCCAAAGTGTTACACTGATCTCACTGTTGCTTTTATCTTTATCTAGGAGTAAATTCCCACAATTTATATTAACCTAAGCTTTTGGAAATCATCCCTAGTTTTTGCAATAATTTCCATTGACATTTCTGTTTCTATAGAGTACGCATAAATAAAGAGGATGTACTGCATAATCAAGTTGCCAGCCCAAATGTTTTTCAGTTAAAAAAGGTTCATTTTCAAGTGCCAGTTAGGGTTTGCTGGACTTTGCAAGTGGCAACCTCTTCTTACACGTGTACATGTTCATGCAGTGCCCCGGCCTTCACGGATAAAACCGGCCGTGGGAAATTCTGCAATTGCATTCTGAAGGTTGTACTACCAAGCAGGTTAGCTACCATACAACTTACCATCCTTGAAATCGTGAAGAAGAATTTCCATTAGGAACTCTAGCTACTTAGGCTATGCTTGTTTTTCAGTTTATACCCAGAAGAGTACGACTGAAACCCAGCGGCATTAATTTGCTATCCTTGACAGTGCCTCAGGCCATACAAAGCAATGCTGCAAACCAAAGAGCTAAATTAATAATGGGGGAGTTTTATGTTTAGAGTCTCAGGGCTCCAAAAGTAGAAGAAAAAAAATTCATCATAATTCAAAAAACCCACAAAAATACTTGTAACACTTCTGAGGAAAATCTTATCCTTCTCTTTGAAAAGCGTATTCAGGCATGTTCTCTCCACTCTTCTTAAAGAAGCCAAACAAACTCCACCCACCCCCCTACCCAAAACCCCAACCAAAATCAAACAACATAAACCAGCTCTATTCTTCTGAGCCAAGAAAAAAGCTCATAAAGGTGAAGAGCACTTCTCATGGGATATAAAATGTGAATTGTATTTGGAATATAAATTTTAGATTATATTTGGCATTCCTAGTCCATCTACCAACAACAGATGTTCTATCCTGAAAGTGATACAATTTTGACAGCAGTATAGCAAGTCCTTAAATAAATTACTGGGTTATTGTCAAAGTGATAGAGATAAATTAATTTTTTTTTACCAGAAGTGATTTCACTCTTTAACCAGTTAATTAAAAATTTGCATTCATTTTCTGCCAGTTGTGAGTTTAGTGCTAAAGCTGATTTATACTTGGGTTTTAATCTTTTCTGTAGTGTTCCTACATTGTTGCTGTCATTTAAGTCACTGTTCTTACTGTGAGACTTTATATTTAGATGTCAGTGTGGAATGAAATCCTGTCTCCGTTACAGTCAATAAATTTCCATTTGACTTCAGTTGGACCAGAATTTTATTCCTGGAATCACTCCCATGCTTCCCCAGGCCCACAGGGAGGTGAGAGGGACAGGGCGCAGAAAGGCTGCAAGGTGGCAAGACCTCTTCACTGGACATCCCGTGTCCTCTGTGAACATAATCCCTTAAACCTCAAATCTGTGCAACAGGTTTTGTAGGTAGGACTCTGAGGGAGAAGAAGAGGAAGTGAGCAATGGACATACCTATTGATCCCATTCCTGGGGAAGGCTGTCACAAGCTGCCTTCATTCCCTTGCTTGGGACCTGCCTGTGATTGTGCATTAGTGGGGAACCCAATCGATTTCTGCTGCAAAGGAATTAAACCATCAGAGAGCAGCACAAGGAGGGATGAGCACACTGAGAGAGACTTGGTCTGACTGGAAAAATCAAGCTGTGGATTTTTCTGCAGATAGTTCTGCATCATTTATAATGCAAAATTCATCAAAGAGAATTTGGATGAAGAGTTGGCTCTATCATGTTGTTATATCAAAACAGCCTACTGCCATGTTTTTTCAGATATGAATCACACCTCATTTGTAGTGGAAAGCACCTTTCTTTCACTTAATGCTTTCGTAAATGAAGTTGTCAAAATCCAGTTTCATTCTCCAGAAATAGCCTGGAGAATTTTCTCTGAAACTGTATCAGGGCCAAATATTGGTGTTCTCAGAGCAGGGACTGGGACAGGGCTGAAAAGATTGTAGAGTTTATTTCTCTGAATTTGCTTCATGAAAGAAGGTCATGTATGAGCAGCCTTTATGTCACATGATGACCATGCCTAAATCAGCCCACCTGATTCAAACTTGTTTCTGGAGTCATGTAAAAGTCACTCACTAGACCCTTTCCTGATGGTGGTATCAGCTGCAAAGCTACTGGCTTGAATTCTGAACCTAACCATACCCCCTGCAACTCCAGATAAGTTAATGAAGCTGCAGAAGGAACCAGATAAAAGAAACAGAATTTCCCCACAGGCTTTAGTGCATGTTATCCTAGGGTCTTCATACAACTCTAACAGAAGTCAAGCAACTGAAGAGAAAACTTTCTTCCAAACCCCTTCTGTGATTATTGTTTCTGTAGAGTCATATGTACTTGAAGAATTACCTTCTTTTAGGGCCAGTATCACCTAATTTCCTGAAAAATAGGGGGTTCATATCAAAACCAGTTATAAGTAGACACAACCTTGCAACATGCACTTTTCCTGTGTGTCTGAGAGCCTACAGCAAAATCTAATATTTAGGTACACCAAGACAAATTCAGTGTCTGATTCTGAGCCATTTAAATACCGCAGAGCTTGGCCTGTTATATTAATTTATGGAACTCCTTGTAGCTGGTCTGAACCCAGAAATTGTAAATAAATGTTCCTTTTTATTTACATACAGAGCACAGGAGTTGCAAATTGGCCCAGGTCATTTTTCATCAGCAGGTCCAACAGTGATTAATGGGGAATTAGGGTGATACTGCAGATAACTTGGTTGAAAAAGTGGTTGAAATGGCCAACTTGAGGAGATTTCGAATTCAGCTACTAGAAAATAGATAATTATGGTCTTTTTCTGTGGGATGCATGTGCCTTGCCTTGCACTTTGCAGAGATGGGAGTAGGTGACTCAGCGTATTGCACTCCGCTTCTTACCGTATGACACCAACACATAATGGTCAAAAGTAGAGGAGAATAGCGGGAAATAAGTCTGTTTTGTGTTGCAGCTCTACAGAGATCTGTAATATATGAGATTAAATATGCTAGTTCTTTTTGGCCAGTAGTTGTGTTATCATCCATAGCTTGGATGCAACTCAGCACAGAAACTCTGTGTCGACTTGTTATTTACAGTGGAATCCCAGCTCCAGCCACACAGAAAACTAACACCACACTGGTACTGTTTCCAGCAGTGCAGAGGATTCATGCGAGCTCTCTGCAGACAAGTCATTATTTTCTTATACCTCTATAGCTCCTCCTGTGTATCAGACACAACATTCTAGAAAAAAAGGACAGTGCTTTGAATGACAACCCCAAATACTAACTGAAAAATGTCAGACATGAATTGTAAAAAAATTTTGTGTGAAGCTCGGTACTGATATTTTCCTAAGGAAACTCTACCATTCTTGTGGGACATGGAAAAACTGGTGGTACAACCTTCATTTTCCTGGCCAAGGAGCTTATATAATAACAGCCATGACCAAACCCAAGAAAATCAGAACAAGTAGAAAGATACTCCAGTGCCACTCATACCAGTCCATTAATTATAGCTTGATCCCAAGAGTGTATAGACTGATCTAGCCTGAAATTGGGTTAACTTGGTGCACACATGCAGCTAGAAACAGGTCTTCAGTGGCAAGTACAACAGCAAACAAGCACTGTTTTAAAATTTGAAATCTTGGGTTTCCAAGTTTAAGTAACAGATTTTACCAAATCAGAATTTTTCTTCATTATACCTTAACCAACAGTTAAATTGCTCCTCCTCGGATATAGGACAAACTTCCTTTTAGACTGAAGGACAGAATGCATTATTACTATTACAGTCCTGTAACACAGTTCTTTTTTTGGAATCAATAAGTGTTTTGTGAAAGAAACAAAGAAAGAAAGAAGAACTTGTTAATAATGTTCTCTTTGTGATTATAGTAGCAACTAAGAAATATTGGTTTTGGTGAATATAAGCCAGTCTTAAAAAGGACAGTGGTCTTCTCCACTTTGTCCCATTTTCAGCAAATGTATGCCGAGATAGCCTAAAACATGCTCAAAGTTATAGCAATACATTTTTCTGTTTAGATTCTCATCAGTCACAAGAAGAGATGAAGATGAGTAAGAGTATTGCCTTTTTCAGGATTCATTTAGCATATGAAAAAAGACCTATAGACAATTAGTTTGTAGGCTGCTGCTTAAAGATAATCTCTTTCTGCTAGGTATAATGCACCTTTGGAACAAGCTGCACGCGACCAAAGATCCTGGGGACTTTGGGATCCATTGTGGCTGTGTTACACATAGATCTGTGAGCAGCTCCAAGCTGCACGCTCTCTTCTTTTGATCCCTCAAAAGAGGAATCTATATCCACAACACATTTTCTTAGCTGGTTTGTTACGAGTTCAGCACTCCTGCCACAGGCCTTTCAGGAAGGTCCCTTGTATTTTTCATAGCAAACTTGCACATTTAAAATCTTGTGTTCCTCTTGTCTTACATCACTCATACAAACGGTGTCATCACTGCGGAAGAGTGACGCAGTCCTTGGATAGCTGCGTAAGGACCCTGCTGAAAATAATGGTGGTACCTCGGCATGTGGAAGGATGGGAAAGTGGGGCCGCTGCCTTGCATGGAGCTGGCTATAGCAGAGGGTGTAAGAGGCATTCCCAGGCGGCTGTACGGAGGCAGAGATCCTTGGATCGGATGAGGAATGGGTGTAGCTATGGATGCAGTGCTGGTACCCAGGGCACTCAAAGACTGTGGATGCTGAAATCCCGGGAAGCTGGTTGAAGAGGAAACCCAGGAACTGAGGGACAGGTTATCAGATGTTGTAAAGGCTGACCCTGCAAGCAAAGAGAAAGAACACCTAAGATTGGCACTGTGACACACAAAGCTGGGAAAGTAGTGAAAAGGGAGAAAATTAATCTTTCCCACCCAACCTGGTTTTAATGACCAGTTGTCATTGGAAATACTTCCCAAATACTTCCGTCTTTAAAACGTTATTTGCTGGTTATTGTCCTTTATCGCTACATCTTAGACAAATTTCCATTTTCAGAAGCTGTTTGCAGTGGTTTCAACAGTAAAATCAGCTTTGCACATCGAATATTTTAGGTATTAAACACTGAAACACCTTGTAATGATGCAACTAAACACTGAAATATCTACTCTGACATGGAGGCTCATTGCATTACATCCCTGTTTAGAAGACATGCTTGTAGATTTTTACATTAGATCCTTAGTAGAACTGTTTTGGGGGTTTTTTTCCCCTAAAATTTCAGTATGGCAAAAATGCAGAAGAATGTAGTTTGCACTACAAGATTTCCTTTTTTTTTTAATCCAAGTAAAGCTTGTCAACACTACATCGTTCCAGTCAACATGATTCTTTCTATAATATAGAAAAAAAATTATAAAAACATAAATGTCAAAGTATTTGTGGTTTTTCTAACTGTGTACAATACTCTAATAAACAACACTAGTGCTAATCCATAGTAAGAGATGCAGAACTTGCTCTGAAGATAATTATCTACTTTTGATCAAATGAAAGTGTTCTGTTTGTCATTTTTTTCGGGCTTGTTTAATCTGAAAAGTTCCAAAAATTATTACCACAAAATTTCCAACTCTTTAAAATACGTTTTTTCTGAAGATTGAAGAATCATTTTTAAAAAAAAGGAAAACGGGTTCTTAAAATTAGAACTAATTACTTATTTCATGTTGACAGTAAAATTTTGGGGAAATGATAATTTGTTTGGATAATTACACGTGGTCATTTTCAAATAATCTGATGACTGTGTTGCCCTTCATCTCTGTAGTTCCTCTATGCAGCTGGTCATCATCCTACATCTGATTTATAAAAACGGGGAATACAATAAAATACTATAAGTAAACTCTTTGTATTCCTCGTCAAACAAGAATTTAACTCTTGTCTCTTATGTATTTTCTTACTTGACCAACTTCCCTACTTTAGAAAATAAATTTGTTGTCAAGAGTATTTGATGAAATATAATTCAATTCAGTGTTGCAAAACATTCTGAGACAACAAATTTTTTGACAGGTATTAGTTTCATAAATCTGATTCAAGAAGGGAGGTTCATCCAAATTGTAGAATGAAAACATATGAAGACTTCTGACCATCAGGATAAACTTATTGGAATTAAGTACAGTAACCAATCATAGCCTCATACTCAAACCAAAACTATAAGCAAAAACCAACAGAAATAAAAAAAACAAATTGTTATTTTAAAAAAATTATAAATCTCTTACAGGTTATACTCTCAAATCATGATTAATTTTTCCTCTGTTTCATGAAACAAGTAAAACAGCCCAGTAACAGGAAAAAGAATTTGTGCCAATTTAGCAGAGGAAACTTGAA
>VYZQ01000842.1:231-15243 GCA_013400655.1 Mystacornis crossleyi
CACAAAGGTCCTCCATTCAAAATAGTGCACACACTCTGTTGCTGTTACAAATTCAGGGGTACCCTATTTAAATGGGAAAAAAATAATTCTTTGAAAAACAGACTGGTTTTATCTTACATCTGTAGACATGAAGGAATTTATTCAAGAGATTAAGAAAAACAGAATACAGCACATCACAGAACAAGGGCATACAGTTTCTTAATGGCACTTGTTAACAGCAAGATCGTTATATAACAGCTTTGTTGGGCAACTCAGGAAGATGCAGGATGCCAAATCCTTAGTCTGCATATGCACCAATACTCAAATTAACATGTGCCAGTCCTAATACGCAGTAACCGTATTCCATCTTTTACAAGTGCTCACTATGCCAACTGAAAACGACAGAAGCACCAGTCATATCTGCTTACTAGAAAGGAAGACACCAATAGAAATGCATATAATAGGCTAACACAGCAAGGCAACGCATGGTATATCAGTTCCCTGTCTTTTACTGTACAAAAGCAACTGATTAGCAGCCTCTTCTGCAACACAGAAAGAATATCCCTGACATTAGCTGTGTATTTTTATAGGCTCATGTTATACACATTTGTATATATTTCAAGATGGGGGTTCTATCATGGTTCAGAACTGGGTGTTCAACTGAATGTCTCTCAGTGAAAAGACAACAATTTTTCACTTCACCCTCCATCACCTCAGCTAGAAGCACTGTAGCATACTTAAACTGATTCCCTCTCTCATTTAACCCTGCCATAAAAGGGGAGGAAACAGGTTTTTCCAGACACTATTACAAAATCCTTTTACTACATCATGTGATGAACAGGTATTAGAACTGAGCTAACTAGAAGAAGTCTGAAGATCAGTATGATCTGGTGTTACAGTTGAAGTTGAGCAATAATTTTTAATTTAGTTTAAAGAGTCATCTGCTGAAAAAGAACAAGAAGCATTTAAGTCTCTGCTGCACTGGCACTTTGTTTGAACTGGCTGGATTTCCAAGGGGGATGTGTAATAGCATTGTCAGTGCCAACAGCAGCACCAATAAATACTTCTCCCGGATACACAAATATGTGAACTGATCACAGTCTGTACCAAGCTGTCTTATCTGTTCAGTGCGTGGAGGGTGTAACTCCAAAAGCACTTTGGAGTGAACTGCACGCACACAGGCCCCTAGAAACTTTTCAGGGATCTCCAATCACACTTCAAACAGATTCTCAGAAACAAGTACTTCCTCAGAAGCCCAGCAGGCTGTATGAGCGCTGTTAGTTCAACAATGTGCAGACCAAGCCTAAGGCTTACTGTTGTCAACTGTGCTGTCCCACAACAGAGGTCAGTCATTTTCTTCAATACTGTTCTATTAAATAGTCACGCCAGGTCCACAGCTCAGGCACAGCCAACAATTAAACAACAAGTCGCATTGTTATGGCACCCTGTATAGTGTTGACTCATTCCTCCGTATTAAACTAATAAAATACTACAGTGCAAACCAAGTAAAAACATTAAAGACAAAGAAGAGGCCATAACCAGAGCTAAGCTGTAGACCTGCAACTATTTTCTACTGGGATTGAATTTTGAAAGCCACAATAAATCATGACCTTAACAGTAAAACATAACTGGCTCTTCTTTAGGCTATGAAGCTCAGTAATCAGTACATCCAAAGTACAGTAAGTCTCCTTAAAGAGCAAGTCAGAACTACTTGTCATTTCCACTGAAGATAAGAGCACATTATTTAGACTTACCAGGGTTTTCCCACACAGGAAGTTAATATTGCTTTGAATTTGGTGTTCACTGCCTTGCTGCAAGCAGTTACGTGTAGTGTTGAGCTCCAGAAGACTTTCAGAAACTTTTAGCAAGGCTAAGTCACCTAGGGTTTAAAAATGAGAAGGAGGGGGGGAAAAAGGGTGTTATAATACAATGCCGTCACAGAAGCTCAACAGGCAGGGTCTAGTTTCAACTGAGCAGCACAAGACATACCAATCCACTTGAAGACAGTGCAACTGAAGATCTTTGTGGATCTTCTGATTTCGAAGACCAGATCCAAGTTAAGATGGTGTTTGACATCTCTCATCACACTTTCTTAAAGATTTTTAGCAAACACTTTTTAAAATAGAAGTACAACAGCAGGTGCTACTACAAACTAGTCACCTCCTTAGGAACAAGGAAAGCTGTTACCAACTAATTTTAATGACAATTCACTCCTTCCTCCTACCAGCTCCTATTTATCAGTTTCTCAGCCTTTATACCATTTATAATAATAGCATCAGCACAAGATGAGAGAGTGTCTATCACAGAATGGTTTTGCTGAGAAGGGACCCCTCTGCAACAAGCAGGGACATATTCAACTAGATCAGTTGCTCAGAGCCCTGTTCAGCCTGACCTTGAACATTTTCAGGATTAGGCATCTGCAACCTCTCTGGACAACTAGTCCCAGTGCCTCACCACCCTCATCATAAAGAGATTTATTCCTTACATCTGGTCTGAATCTACCCTCCTTTGGTTTAAAATTACTATCTCTTGTCCTGTAACTACGGGCCCTGTAAGTCTGTCCTCGTTTTTCTTAGAAGCCTCCTATAAGCACTGGACTGTTGCAATAAGGTCTCCCTGGAGTCTTCTCCAAGCTAACCAACCTCAGCTCTCTCACTCTGTCTTCATAGGAGAGGTGCTCCAGCCTTGTGAGCACTTTTTGTGACCCTCCTCTGGACCTGCTCCAACAGGTCCATGTCCTTCCTGTGCTGAGGAGCCCAGAACTGGATGCAGTGATCCAGGTGGGGTCTCACCAGAGGGCAAGGAGGGGCAGAATCACCTCCCTCGACCTGCCGGCCACATTGCTTTTGATACAGCTGGCTTTCTGGGCTGCAGGTGCACATTGCTGGCTCCACTTAATCTTTAATCTACTTAATGAAGAACACATTGGTGCCTGTGCACTGGCACTGTCTGCAGACAAACCCAGCACAGATCCACTGCCTCAGTGCAAGTCCCCCACATCTCCCATCCCCTTTAGCACAGCTCACATGCTGCATGAAGAGTAGGGTCAGTGCTTTGTCACTGCACACTGTTCTCCTCCCCAGCACCTGACGTGAAGGGAAAAGGTGAAGTACATTCCAAGTCAGAATGAGCACCAGCTCAGGCCACTGAAACGTTCCTGCTCAAGCCCATTTTGGTTAATATTAAACACCAACCCTTTTTAGATCTTACATGCCTGTACTTTTTTTTTTTACATAAGTACATTTTAATTCTGCAAGTTTGGCTTGAACTATAGAAAACGCTATAAACTGTGAGTATTGATCAGCTTCCCCCTTTCCATTTTAGTTTATGTCTGCACTAGGGATAAAGCAAGTCAAATCTGTAATCACTGCAAACAGCAGCTTTGCACCTAGGCCAAATGCTGTTTCATTTTAAAAAACACACTTGTTGGAACTTTGCCCAGCCTGTTATCTACTCACTCAAGGCAAGCAAAACTACACTGCACCCAAGTAATATAGTCTAGAGACCAAGAGGAGTAGAAGTCAAAAAACTGGGCAGAAAGATGATACATGTGGTTTGTGCCTTTTATATTTCCCGTGTTATCAAAAAGCCATCTTCAGGTTTTACAGCTTCCAGCACTGATGCTAGCCAAGGTGCCATGCAGCTCTCTTAAACCTAAGAGCTACATATTGCTTTGAGGGCAAGAGTGTTACTTATCACATTATTGCTCAGAAGATACTGTCAAGGCGTCCCCTTCCACAGATTAGCAGAAGGAAGCCAACACAACTTTCTAGGCAAGAGATGCATATAACAACAATATGGACATGACTTAAAACCTCTCCAGTTATAAATGTATACAGCTACAAGCCTCCATTTAGCAGGGAACTTATGGCAGCACCATCTGAGGACTGAGCACTCTGTAAGCACTAGTTTCTCTCAGTGCTAAAAACACAGCACATTGTGTTAAAGACACTTGTGAGCTGATTCCAATTTTCTCAGTTAAAGTAATATTCAAGGAAAAACAAGTTCAGCCAGTGTATCTTGTTTACTACAGGCCAACATGCACACTCTCTTCCCCCTTGCATGCTTACCATTAGTTTGGGAACTTGCTAAACATTTTAGCAAGAGTCACTTCAGTGGCACATGCCTCATCACACCCTTGCTCACAGGGCAGGAGATATCAACCCCTCACATGATCAGCTTCCTTCCAGAGCTGCAACCACATTTACTGTAACATCAAGCTCCCTCTACAATGATCACTCAGAAATGTGCTCCTGACTTCAGAAATGTGCTCCTTCTATAAGCAACACACTACAAATCAGCTAGTACTGTTCACAAAAATGAGCAGCAAATATGTCATACTACACAGTTGTGCTAAATCAGTATCAAAGGCACTGTCCGCAACACCTTCTGCTCATTGACTCCATCTGTTTAGAAGGAAAACGGCAATCATGGAAGATATCCAATCAGTTGTCCAGAAGAAAGGGGCATTTAGATGGCAGCTATCATTTCATGTCCTCTTATCCTACTGCAGCTGGACAAAGTGCACATTTCACCATGAGGTTAACAAACATTTAAAGTAATATCTCCGTTTTGTAGCAGTTGTCCAACTACATGGCACAGGAGTCTCGAGATGTCATGTTAAGTTGAAAAGTTAAATAACTACCATGTGGTTTCCATCCTCACTGATGTTCATGAACTGAATATTTGCCTACCCTTGAAAACTTCTAGGATTAATAAAAGTGGAGAGGAGAGGCCTTTAGGATCTCCATGCAAACCCTGGTACGTCACACTGACACACAGTTAACATTAGCCACAAGGGTTCCCTGGGATACAGACTGATTACTGCCGTGGAGCATATGGCCTTAACCTCTCTCAAAGCTGGGAGCAACAAACAGTCCTACAGCTGTCATCCTTTGCACAGCTGGTATTTAAAAAATAAAACAATTCTTTGCACTCATTTTTTTTTTTTCAGAAAGAGTGAATAGAACTGATTAAGTACATATTTGAAGACAGCTTACAACTTAACAAAATTTATCAGCTGACAACTTGCCCTTCTTCCCCCATATAAAAGTCCTTCAGCTGCCCTCAGCTTTGGCATACAGGTAACCTCATGTCATCTGGATTGCTTGAAGACAAGTATGGGGTTTAGCTGGTTTAGGTAACTGGGAGTCTACATCTGCCTAGACCTGGATCAAAGACATTTCTCTTTTCTCTCTAGGAGTGATTTTTTTATTTTTTAACAAACAAGCTTGATAACCCACTAGCATGATCTAAACTCAGTGTGATGATGATGAAGCTGTAAGGCATCTAGAGGCATAAGCAAGAACAGAACTTGGACCATTTGACCAACAGAACAAAGCAAAATTCAATGACAAAGTTAACTGCACTGCCTTGATTTCTCACTTTGTTGCAGAGTAGTTAAAAATATATCCTACTTGAACAAGATTTGTTGCTTAGTATTTAAAAGTCACTTTGAACTGCCTTGGCAAGACCACAGCATATCTGTTGTTAAATCCTCTTCCACTCAGTAGCACTGAGGCACTCAGGAACTCAAGGTTTGCATACAGAAGAATATTTGATACTGTTCAATCATCACCCAGCTCCATTCTCCCTTCCACTTTCCACAAGAAGTGTGGAACAAAACCTACACAAGCCTCTAGTTCTCACACTTCCCTGGGGAGAACAGACTTCCTCCATCTCACTCCACCATGCCACATTCCAGTCTCACCCAAAGCAGCATGTTAAAACAGATGCAGAGATGCTGCTTTCTTTTCTAATCCACAGGCAACTGAAGCCTCAACGGCATATGAGCTGAGACCCCCATCAGCAGGAAATAAAAATGTGTTTCATTCCTAAAATGTACAACAAGAATAACAGCATCAAGTGCTCTAACATGCCACACTCCTCAGAGAAGATGCTACACTACATGCAGAAAACTCCGGAGCCTGAACACACCTTTATTCACGCACTCAGTGATTCTGTAAGCCTGGGTCCTAACAGTTTGTTTGAAAAGCACTGATTGACCACAAACTGAAACCAAAGCATCTCTACTGTTAATAGAGAGGTGCGGGGAGAATGGAAGCTGACCAGCTGCTGCGCGTTGACAAGAAACACCTTCCTCCTCACCATATTCCAGCAGTTCAAGCTCAAGCAATTCATTGAAGACTCATAACCTTTTGTAAGAGCTATCTGCCAAACTACTGGCAAGCTACTGGCAAACATGTTAAATCAGACTTCACATCTGCAGATACTATGAAGCAGTCTGAAGAGATATTGCTCTTCAGAAAGCTATTACTTTATTCTATTAGAAGTAACTGTCAACTATCAGAAAGCCGCCTCTTGAACAGCACTCATATACTATTGTTTTGTTAGCCGAAACACAAAAGCAACCTTGAAAGCGACAAACATCCATGAAAATAAATAACATGAACCCATGAAAAAATACCGTTCAGAGCACAAGGTGCTTCTGACTGATGAAATCATGTGCATGTGTATAAGAATATGCCAGTTTCATATTTAGATCAGCATGCACTAGTCCACCTCTCCTCAAAATACCAAGGACAGCTGTGAACTACTGAAGCCGTCATCAAATTTGACAAGTGTAATCACAACTAGAGAACTGCACGTAATTATCATTCCTTTCTATGTGGAACAACTTGAAGAGGACACCCCAGACACTTAGCAATACCCCCAAGATCGCATTACAAAAAGTAACCTGCTTCTGAACAAGGGCTGATACTACATCAGGCTAGGCTGAGTATACTTTAGAGCTGTAACTCAAGTTCTATCCTGTGTTCAGTATTTAAAAAGTTGTGCACAGTCCATATCCTGCCACAGGTAGATGCACTTATCCTACTTGATATAGCCTTGCATCCTTTCAGACTAGATTACAGTTAACTAGACCATAAGGTAAATTTCACAGTCCTATAAAGTGATTATCTACACAATCAGATCATGTTTTACCGAATCTCCCCAGTAAATCTGCAACACAGCAAAGTTTTACACTGTTCCAAGAAGGAGAAAAAGAAACTTTACTAACACATCAAAGTTTGCAATAGTTGTAAGGCCATCCATTAACGTGGCTCTGAACTACCTACAAGACACTTGTTTACTTACCTACAGACAGATAGGTCTTCTGGTTCCTGTCATATGCACAGACTGCACTCGTCCTTCCACACTCTTCAACACCAGAACAGAAATTTATAAAATAAAGCACCTCTTTGTCTGCATCAATTGCTTCCCAAGTGTAACTGAAAAGACAAAAATGCTTGTCAGTTGATATTCAAGTTGTCTGAATTGCATATCACCTAGATACCAGTACCTAAAATAACCAAGTTGAAGGCTAAGAGCATCACTAACTTAAATTCCTATTCATGTTATACATTTGTAAATACCAGAAATAATTGCTATTTTGCCGGGACTAAGAGCAAAGCAGATTTAACCACTTGTAGAATGTAACATCAAGTCCATTTTTCCCTTTCTTTAACATGCAATCGTCCATTCTTCCCCATCAAACCTCTGTGAAAGCCACTCTGAGTAAGGATCACCACCTGTGATACTTTATCCTTGACAGCCTGATAAATTTCTCAGATGACTTTGGCAGGCTGGACACTACTGCACCTTAGTGTCCTGCCCAACAACAGTGGCAGAAGTGCTAATTCTAAGTGGAATAGAGCAGCCAGTCTCATCCTGCAGTGGAACCACCCAGCTTCAGGGTCAAAATTGGGGTTGAGTCTCACAGTACTCAGACCAAAAGATGCTAACAGTGTTTATTACAGCCTGGCTGCACCTTTAGGCATTATACATATACATATATGTACATATATCAATATAACAGTTTCTGAAGGGTGATGTCAAAAGCTGGCAACCAAGCAGAGCTATCCACCAGACACTCAGTGAAAGATCACACTATCTAACTACAACATCTCAGAAAGCTAGCTGTCTCAAAACTGGGAAAGGAACACGAAGCTCAGGTTAAATATAACTGGGAATAAATCCAAGGAACAGCAGGAAAAAAAAAATCAAATGCAGCACAGTTCAGAGGCAGAGCAAGGATTCCTTCCCCTCACAGCAGGCCCTAGGACTGCAGTGAAATGTGGTCAGTCGCATGACACAGCACTGCTCAGTTTTGAGGCAGGCCCAGGTCACCTAGTTTAGAGCCAGGAGCTCTTTAGACAGCCTGGCTTACTACCAGGGTGCTCTGGCCAAGCTCTGTTAAAAAAGCACAGCTCAATAAACATTTGCCATTGCCTTGGCTCAGCTACCCCTCTTCTGGCACTGGCAGCAGCCTGCATCCTCTGGACACCTGATTTTTGCAAGATAACAGATTCCCCAGCTTCCCTTCTAACCCAAGTGGAAACTTCAATAGGATTAATACAGACTCATCATCACATCAGAAAACTGAGGACAGGACAGCGACTTATTAGGCATTCCTGTTATTTACAACTCACAGAAACTTTAGTGCATCTATCTGACCCACAGAAGCGTTTGTCTTTATGTACAAATCTCAGTTGATAAGAAGCTTCACCCATCAGGTTTGTTTGCCTTAATCTCTAGGTCATCTGTGTTGCACCACTCAGCATTATCATACTCCAGATCCCCCCAGGAGGAGAAACCATTCCTGTGCAGCTCTGAAGTCCAGTCCCTCGATGAGAAAGGGGTAACAACAGTTCAGCTACTTTATTTTAAATTTTAAATCTTCTGAGAACTCCTCTCAAACCCAGTGCATCCCATATCTAATCAAAGAGCCAGCAGTGAGATATCACATATTTTTCCATTTTAGTTACTGCCTACAGGGCTCTTGGATTCCCTGTACTACAGCAGCTGTGTTTATTTCAGACTGCTAATGGCTGGAACAAGTTAGGGACAAATACAAGAGAGTTCTCTGTGAACTGAAAAAACAAAGAAAATCTTTATATATTAGTATGTTTTTATATTTGAGGCTCTATGTCCTAACATAAGGGTCAAAAATAATTTGCCAGGTATTTAGTCACACACAAAACATTAATAAAATTATGTATTCAAGGACTGTGTCTCAATCCTAGACAAATACTTGCCATTATTCTTTCCTCATAAGCAGGCAGACCTGACCTTTTACAATCATACTGATTAGTCCTCTCAGCTAGTCTGTTGTATTTCTGAAGTGGATGAAGGCAGTATCGATGCAGGAGGATGATGAGAGTTTAGCTACAGTACAGAATAACCAAAGTCCAGCAGTGGAATAAAGCTTTTCAACACACAAAAAAAGAAGTTAGAAGAACCTGACTATCTTCAAGGGCTCTTAAAACAGCAAGAGATTAATACCAAAGCTGGTTTGATGACCAGGAGAAAATGTATTTCAATCCAAACCCAATTTCCTCACAATGAAGCCCCAGAAAGTTAGCATTTCTCAACTTGAGAACTGAAAATTTCTCAAGGGCTCCAGTACTCTTTTTTTTTTGACTGGTTTTGAAAGATGACAAAAGGTAACATATAATATTGAGGGCAGAAGTTTTTGATCAAGCTGGGGTGTTCTTCAGTGTGTTGTTAGTTTTCATAGGGAACTTGCAAGTTTGTGAATGGAATAAGAATTTAAGTCCTTCACACAACAGAATTATCACTCAGAGATTAAGGTTTTGCTTCCCCAGTTCCATGTTATGAAATAGAGGTAATCAGCATCTTCAAGTCAGTTCACCACGGGCCAGAAGCAAAAGAGAAACAAGATGAGCAGCTTATAGAACAGAAGCAAAGCAGCCATTGAAGCTTGACCTTCCCTCTGCCCTGTCACAGGCCCCTGGACAGGGAAGGTTGAGGAATCCTTCAAAACAGTCCGCACAGAAGAAATATTAAATCCAGTGTTCAGTCATGTTGCAAACCACAACTTCAGCGGTACACAGAAGTGTAATTCTAGTGCAGTTTCAAAGTAGTATTACTTGCATGGATGTAATAGAGATTTCTATTTCTTTTTTTAATGTGTGGGAGGAGCAAAGCGGGATTTATTCATTGTGAGTAACAGCAGCCTGGATGTAGCCTAAGCAGCTGTTCTCAGAGAGATGAAAAATACTTTCACAGTAAAAGCATGAATTATTTCTCACACAAGTAAGACTCCTGGCATTAAATCAGTACCTGGGAATAGTTTCAAGTTGCATGTGCTCTACTTCCCAATAAGATACAACCTGACCTCTCCACTGCAATCCATAATGGAAACAATCTGTTGGCAGTCACACTCCCCATCCTGACCACGTGAGTCACGTGGACTGGCTTCCTTCAACTTGCTCAGCACTCACCTCCATCACTGATGATGCTTGAGTAATTACCTCCTTGCCAGGGCCAGACGAAGTTATCTTGTTTGAAGGGCTTAAGCTACCCTGGTTCAATGCAGTTGAGCTAGTTTAGAGAGCTGTTACACCAACAGCTTTAAAAAGCAACAGCCATGATCACAGGGTGGGGTGTGATGCATCCTCTGATACAGGGAGCTCAGTACAGATGCCACCTCACAGATTAAACCATTCAGACATCCATTTCTGGAGCAGTTTAAGGTCGGGGCTCAAATACAGTGTCTGCCCTGATTAAAAGTGTCAAACAGTTATTTCTGCTAAAACCACAACATGACGCTTGTTTTCTGATAAACCCAACTGTGAACTATCCCACAGTTAGAGGGATGAAACATGCACCCACGTCAATCCCCCCAGGGCAGGCTCTCCTGTCTCCTGCCAGCGTTGCTGGCCCAAGCACCTGACACGAGATGGGCCCAGGGACTGTCCTCTCTCAAAATTAACTCAGCAAAAACAACAGGTGCGTGTGCTTGTGTGTGGAGGGGGGACTGAGCCTGGCCAGTTCCCCGTCTGGCTCACGGTGGCTTCTGGCCATGCACCAGCAGTGGGAGGCACAGAAAGAGGCAGGGAAGGAGGCAGGGCCAGCTCAGGCCACTGTCAAAAGCAGTTGCACAAGCAAGGTCCAAAAGAGTTACTGGGAATAACCCTGCCTGCAGGTCAGCCTTTCCAGCTACCTAGCTTTGTTTTCGAGATACTGACACAACTGCACAAAAAAGAAAATTAATCTACTTCTCAGCAAGCTACAACAACAAATGAGAGCTATGTTTTTTCTTTTTAACAAATCAAAGAAGAAATATGAAAAAATAACACAAGAAAGCGAAAAGCAAGCCTAGTTTACTTTGCGATCAGAGGCTGAGGCACTGAAGTCAAGCAAGGTGCAGAAGGCTAATGCCTGTCACAGCATGTGCACCCCAATGGCACAGCCACTTCAAGAGCTGTGCACTAGTGAACCACTTCAAGTCAGCAGAGCACCACAGAGACTACTGCCACCATTCTCCTAACAATCGTTCAAGCTTTTTGGTTCTCAAACTGTTACCCGAGGAATGACTGCTGGGAAGAACAGAGCACCCTGCTCCGAACAGCTGTAAAGCATAGCTGCAAAGAATCACGCGTTTCCTCTCTGGGGAATGCACTGAAATAGCTCATTTTGCTGAGGGGGTGTCACACAGATGACCTGGCAGAGAGACAAGGCAACCTACAACCACAGAGCTGGAAAGCAGATCCACATGTGATTATGCATCCACACAATTTTGTGCCCAGATGCTTCTCAGCTATCAGAACACTGCAGAGATTAAACCGGTATCCAAAGCTCTTTATGAGCAGTTTCAACCAGCACAATCTCGGGCAGACAAGCTCAGGAACAATTTCCAGGATGGTCACTGCAAATTTGAAGCTTGCAGCTCACTTGCCGCAGAAATCACTATTAGATGTGACTACCATTTTCACACAATTATGTACGGTAAAGAAATCTCTACATCAAAGCAAGCTCTCCTTACAGAAAATGAAAGCTTGAGTGGCACAAAGTACCACCATCACTATGCCTCAAGAGCTTTTTAGTGCATCCCTACCCATGCTTAAGTCTGCTCGAGCTCACTCGTCCCCTTTTCCAACTACCACACACACTGTGTGTCTTCGGGCAAGTTTTCTTGTGCTTGCATCCTGCATGACAGCCTTACAGCTACACCACAAGCTCTTCAGCTTTTTGCATCCAGAAGACTGTTTGGTCTTTCATGCTGCACTCTGAACCACATCCACCACACCATTTTCCAGAATGCTTAAGAAAAGTGGTAGCAATTTGAAGTTTAAGTTCGCAAGAGCTACAGAAGGCAGCTCATGTGCTGAGAAATCACATTCAGACCTTACAATGGCAGCTTCTCAGGCACATGACACAACCATTCACATCGGTATATAAGCCCAGTAATATCTTATTTATGACATCTCCCACTTAAATATGTCAAAGCACTTAATAGAGCTGAATGAGTGCACCTAAAGGTCACTTCTTTGTACTCAGCATCTGCTTCTTCACCAAGGCCAAGCTGAACGCTAACTCCAGGGTTTCAAGCAGCACAGATGAGCACAGTTGTGGTTTCACAACAAAGGCTGAAAAGACAGTGTTTGAATGAATAGAAGTGTAGGTACAGCCAGCTGTAAGAGTTGTGTTATTAAAAATATGCATTTAACATAAAATAGAATTGACTTACAACCCCAAAATTTGAAGTCTGCTTAATAGCAATCCTGTGTTGTACAGCAGTTTGAGATTCCCTTACATCCCCAAATCTAAAAACCATTGAAGTAATGCACCGGTTCCTATCCTTGCAAGGGGGCAAAAACATCACCTGTCATTAAATCACCTCTCAGCCAGACCAGATTTTCAGGCAAAGCATCCCACAGAGGAGACAGTTTGTTTCGAGTGTGATGGTAGAGCAGCAAATACATATTCTGCCTTTTTTTTTTTTTTAAGAAAGGAAAGTTACACAGCAACTTTTGCAGTGTTATGTGGAAGGTGAACCCAAACTGTCAAGATTTCTTTTGAAGTAGATGGACTTAAATAACAGGTCACAAAATTAACTCTAAATCCAGAATTTTTCCCACATTTTAACACAAAATATATAAGGGGAAGGAGAAAAACTCAGAAAGAGACCAAACTGGCTAGTAACTTCCTATATGCAACCAGTTCCCTGTGTTCTTGCCCAGGTGCTCATACTGCAGCAATCCTGGAGAAACCTCTACACAGAAGATAAAAAAAGAATTCCAACTGCAAGTCACATGACAGCACAGTCAGCTGTCAGAGCACACAAGAACAAAGGAGAAAGCATAACAAAATCAGTGACTGAAGCCATGCCATTAGACAAAGTTTCAGAGAATGAAAGCTTTTCTTCTTTCCCCAGACCATACAAGCACACCAGCAGTAAGGCTACACAAAACAAACAATGAAAACCTCCAACTCAAGTTTAAGTAGCCTCATGCCACAGTTCTTGCGCAAAACAGTTTTGACACCTTTCCTCCTCCCTGCAAAACAGCTTTCCTGCTCTTACTTAAAGGAGACCCAGCGCCTCTTCTAATCCCCAGCAGTTTCCTTCTTTGCCCACCTTCTGACATTCACACACCAGACACAGAAGCTGCTGCCCTATTACAGCACACAAACCCCAGAACTCTATTTTGTTAATAGCTATAAAACAAATAAAAACCTTGTCTTAAGCCAGTACAAAAATAGGTTGGTCAGGGACTTGTCCTGCACACCGACATTGTAACTTCCGGCTGAGAAATCCACCAGTAATGTGTTTGCACTGCCTGCATCGTTCCTCACTTGGTATAGTTTTTTGGCAACTGTACCCAAAAAGACACTTCACCACTGAACTCCTTAGGGACTTCCCACCTATCAGACCACAAGTTTTTGGGGTTTTTTTTACCCATTAGATATTACTGGACATGAGTCCTTCAGAGCAGTTTTTTTTCTCACCATGGCATAACAGCAAATACATGTTTTTGAATCAGTCCATCTTAAAAGGAAAGCTGCTGATTGTGCTCTGTGCAAGTTATTATTTTCACTTGCCAGTAACAAAATGAAACTAGCTTAAGTAATTTGCATCCAAAATGAGACTGCATGTCTCTCCATAGGATTCTCAAATATTCCTCTCGTCACAGACTCACAACAAAGCCAAGACAGACACTGACAGAACTTAACAGTACTCTCAGAGTAGGAACTGCTTGACAATCAAATCATATAGGGTGGATTTAAAATAATAACAAAAAACCCCAACAAAACAACAAAAAACACAAACAAAAAACAAACCATCAACAAAAATCACTCATCAGAGTACTTAAATTCTCTCCAGAAGCTACATGATAGTTTCTCATTTCTGTCTCAATTCTGCAATTAGGGTGGTCATCTGACAAAACCACAAAACAAATTTTTGCCGCCCTCATGCATTATTTTTGCAAACCAACCTACCTTCCCCCCCCCCCCCCTTTTTTCAACATCTAACAATATCATATCCCAGATTCTGCCAGGTGGACAGCCCATTTCCTCCAGAGATCCAACCCCTGCCCTTAGTGCTACATTCACTCTGCTACATTGCTGCCTTCGTAGTGACGTTGAATGAAATGATGAGTTCTTGTATGTACCCTGCATATCCTGGCTAAATAATTTAGAAATTAAGACCGGCAAGATATCGGTGCTAGACTAAACTCACGACTGAAGTTAGAGTAGAAAAATGTCAAGGCATGAATAATGGTGACATCTCCACATGGCAGTTGCTGAAAGCTTTCGTAACTCGCCTCTAAGTAACTGAATGGCACATGGTGATACCCTTAGCAAGAAGCCAACTCTCAAGTGACATCCCTTCCAAACCAACAACACTTTGTGTTTTTCAGACGAGACCGAACACAGGCGCGGTCCTGACCACAGGCGACTTGCACAGAGCAAGTCTACTCATCTTCTCACCCGCAGATTTCCTGTATCTGCAGAGATCCACGCAGAGAGGTCCCGCAGGGGACCGGCCCCTCAGCTGCTCCTCCAGGCTCCCAGCCCTACTTCGCGTTCGCCACGGACCAGCCTCGGCCTCACGCCCGGGGACACGGCCGCCGCTTCCCCCGAAGATCCGCCGCCCCGGAACGGGCGACCAATAGCCGGGGCGACCGGGCCCGCGCTGCCGAGTCCCGGTGCTGCGCTCCCGCGGAGGGCAGGAGCGACACGGGCACCAAGAGACACCCTCCCCCCCCATTCTCCCCCCCCTCC